>CM021109.1:236782297-236866817 GCA_007115665.2 Sequoiadendron giganteum | reverse complement strand
TTAGGGTGGAGAGGGAGGGATGGATGGATAGAGAGATGGAGGGAGAAGTGAGATAGAGAGAAGGATAGAAGAGGAGGGAGGGACAAATATATATGAGGGTTGAGGATCCAATGTATAGGGTAGAGGGTTGAGAATTAAGGGTATAGGGTTTAGGGTTTAGGGTTGAGGGTCCAATGTATAGGGTAGAGGGTATCGAGGTTGAGGTTTTAGGGTTTGAGAGTTGAGGATTGAGGGACTAAGGTTTGAGGGTTGAGAATTGAGGGTTGAGGGTTTAATGTATAGGGTAGAGGGTAGAGGGTTTAAGGGTTGAGGGTTTAATGCAAGGGGTAAGAGGGTAGAGGGTAGAGGGTTTAAGGTTTTAGGGTTTAAGTTTTAAGATTGAGGGTAGAGGATTGAGGGTATAGGGTTGGGGGATTAGGGTTGAGGATCCAATGTATAGGGTAGAGGGTATAGCGGTTGAGGGTTGAGGGTTGAGGGTTGAGGGTTGAGGGTAGAGAGTTTAATAATTGGGTTTAAGGGTTTAAGGGTTGAGGTATTAGGGTTGAGGGTAGAGGGTATTGGGTTGAGGGTAGAGGGTAGAGGGTTTAAGGGTTGAGGGTTGAGGGTTTAGGGTTTAAGCTTGAGGACCTAGAGGATTGAGGGTATACGATTGGGGGATTAGGGTCGAGGGTCCAATGTATAAGGTAAAGGGTATAGGGGTTGAGGGAGTAGGGTTTAAGGGTTGAGGGTTGAGGGTTGAGGGATTAAGGGTCAAGAGGGATGAGGGATTAGGGTAGAGATTTTATTAAGTGGTTTTAAGGGTTTAAGGGTTGATGGATTAGGGTAGAGGGTATTGGGTTGAGGTTAGAGGGTAGAGGGTTTAAGGGTTTAGGGTTTAAGGGTTGAGGGTTGAGGTTTTATGTTTTAGGGTTGAGTTTTTAAGGGTCAAGAGTTTAGGGTTGAGGGATTAGGGTAGAGAGGGAGGGAAGGATGGATAGAGAGATGGAAGGAGAAGTGTGATAGAGAGAAGGAGAGAAGAGGAGGGAGGGACAAAGATATATGAGGGTTGAGGATCCAATGTATAGGGTAGAGGGTTGAGAATTGAGGGTATAGGGTTGAAGACTTATAGGGTTGATGGTTTGGGGTTTAGGGTTTAGGACCTACATATGGTTGAAGGATTAGGGTTGAGGGTACATATGGTTGAAGGATTAGGGATGAGGGTCCAATGTATAGGGTAGAGGGTATCAGGGTTGAGGGTTTAGGGTTTGAGGGATTAAGGGTTGAGGGTTGAGACTTGAGGGTTTAATGTATAGGGTAGAGGGTAGAGGTTTTAAGGGTTGAGAATTGAGGGTTGAGGGCTTAATGTAGAGGGTAGAGGGTTGAGGGTTTAAGGGTTGAGGGTTGAGGGTAGAGGATTGAGGGTATAAGGTTGGGGGATTAGGGTTGAGGGTACAATGTATAGGGTAGAGGGTATAGGGGTTGAGGGATTATGGTTTAAGGGTTGAGGCTTGAGGGTTGAGGGATTAGGGTAGCTCAAAGTTCACTAAGGGGGTTTAAGGTTTAAAGGTTGATGGATTAGGGTTGAGGGTAGAGGGTAGAGGATAGATGGTTTAAGGTTTCATGGTAGAGGATTGAGGGTATAGGGTTGGGGAATTAGGGTTGAGGGTCCAATGTATAGGATAGAGTGTATAGGGGTTGAGGGATTAGGGTTTAAGGGTTGAGGGTTGAGAGTTGTGGGATTAAGGATATAAGGGTTGAGGGTTGAGGGTTGAGGGTTGAGGGTTGAGGGTTGAGGGTTGAGGGATTAAGGGTCAAGAGGATTGAGGGATTAGGGTAGAGAATTTACTAAGTGGGTTTAAGGGTTTAAGGGTAGAGGGTAGAGGGTTTAAGGGTTTAGGGTTTAGGTTTTAGGGTTTAGGGTTGAGTGTTTAAGGGTTTCAGGGTCAAGGTTTTAGGGGATGAGGGATTAGGGTTGAGGGTTGAGGGTATTGGGTTGAGGGTAGAGGGTAGAGGGTTTAAGGGTTGAGGGATTAGGGTAGATAGGGAGGGATGGATGGATAGAGAAATGGAGGGAGAAGCGAGATAGAGAGGAGACAAGAGGAGGGAGGGAGGAAGTGAGGGAGAGAGAGAGATGAGATGTATAGATAGAGAGAAAGGGATAGGGGCTGAGGGATTCGGGTGGAGGACCTAAAGGGTTGATGGTTTAGGGTATTAGGGTTTAAAGGTTGAGGGTTGAGGGTAGAGGGTATAGGGTGGAAGGTTTAAGAAAGGGTTTAGGGTTAAAAGGGTTTAGGGTTGAGGTAGAGGTTTAGGAGTATAGGTTTGAGGTATATGCTTGAAGGATTAGCGTGAGGTCCGATGTAAAGGTAGAGGGTATAGGGGTTGAGGGTTTAGGAGTTTAAGGGTTGATGGATTAAGGGTTGAGGGTTGAGAATTGAGATTAAGGTTTAATGTTTAATGTATAGGGATAGAGGGTGGAGGGTTGAATGTAGAGGGTAGGGATGAGGGTAGAGGGTAGAGGGTTTAGGGTTTAGGGATTTAGAAGGGTTTAGGACCTGAAATTTTATACATAGGTTGAAGGTTTAGGGTTGAGGGTCCAATGTATAGGTTAGAAGGTATCAGGGTTGAGGGTTGAGGATAGAGGGTATAAGGTTTAAGGGTTTAGGGTTGAGGGTTGAGGGTTTAGGGTTTGAGGGTATAGGTTTTAGGGTTTAGGGTAGAGGGTTTAAGGGTAGATGGATTAAGGGTTATGGGTTGAGGGTGTTGGAAATAGGATGCCATTTAATTTCAATCCTAAAAATATTATTTATTTCATGTATCTCCCAAGTTCCTGAAATGTGTTTATCAACACTAGGATTAGGAAGGAATTAATATTTGATGAAATAATCATGTTCATTGACATTTGTATTTTATTCTAAATGTTAGGAACATGTGGGGATGCCTTGGAATGGGCTCCTACAAAATAGGAGCACATGGGCACACACATGGGAGGTGACACTTACCTTGAGTTCAATTAACTGGGTGGTAAATTGAGTATACTTCATAAATGCATCCTAGGTTCCTACAAAATAGGGATTTTGATTTATGCATGTTGATTATACTTCAGTTAATAGGAGATGACCATTCTTGCATGAATGGTGTTGAGAAATTTTTTAGTTAACAAGAAATATCTTTGATCCACTTTGGCCCCCCAAGTTGGCTTCTTGGAATTAACTCCTTTGCATGTTGAGATATTTTTGAAGGCTTAGTTAAATTGGGCCCTCTTTTGGGCGTCAACTTTGAGGATGGAGCCTTAAGATATTTACAGGATGAAGGTTAAGTTATGACTTCAATTTGGTACGCCCAAATGGAAGAAGGACATGGTTTGACATTATTCTTCATGGCACAACTCCACTTGCATGAGATAGGTGTACCTTTAAGGGTTAGGGCTTGATAATTTTTATTGTAACTCATTTGGATTTTACAATGTTGGAGGAAGTCTATTTATCTCAAGCAAGTTGTAGAGAGAGTTTGTAATTTTTATTTGCAGGTTGTGAAGAAGTTTGGTGAAGGAAAAAGAGGCATTCTCAAGCAAGAATTGAAGCTATTGTAATCTACTTCAAAGATTTAATAATAGATTAATTCTTGGTGGAGTTTTTTACCCGAAAGGGTTTTCTCCATGGTACATGCTTGTGTAATCTTTCTAATATCTTGTCTACTTCTTCTATCAACTTCTGTCTACATTCTACAAATAGTAAAATGGATTAATCATATAATCACCCACAAAGAATGTGTAACAAAGGAAAAGCATATTTAGATCAGCAATATTAAAATTTTACAAGGTATTAAGTTACTAAAACACCTCAATTTTCAACATGTGGTATCAGAGCTGAGGTTGGGTAGAGTATTGGGATGCCTTTCTCTTAAAGATTGAAGGATTTATTGGCTTAGTGGGAGATTTTATTATTTTGGTTATTTGCTGATTTTGGAAATAAGTTTTGTTACAATGAAATTACGTTGAGATATTGAAAGGTTCAATGGATCTAACTATGAAATGTGGAAATTAAAAATGGAAGATATTCTTGAAGAAAGAGATCAGTGGTTAGTTTTTAATAATCAGACAAAGATACCTACAACTATTTTAGATGAGGATTGGGCTAAGTTATATAAAAAGGCAAGAAGAACTATTAGATTATGTCTTGTTGATGTTGTTCTCTTAAATGTTTTAGATGAAAATACTGCATATAAATTGTGGAAGAGAATAGGTGATATTTATCAAACTAAAAGTCTCACAAATAAGTTGCATTTGAAAAGGTAGTTATATTCATTAAAAATTAAAGATGGTGATTCGGTAGCACAACATTTAAATTGTTTTAGTTTTATTCTCAGTCAGTTAGCATCTGTAGATGTAAAGCTAGAAGATGAGGATAAATAAATTTTATTACTTTGCTCCTTACCAAATTCTTGGGAAAATCTAATTATTGCAATCAGTGGCAATGGTGTAGATCCAAAGATGGACAATATCATTCCTATTCTCCTATCAGAGGAGATGAGGAGGAATTCTAAAACTGGCTCCCAAGATGCCTTGTTTGTTAGAGGTAGGCCTAAAGAGAAGGAATCTAAGGCAGACAAGAAAGGAAAGGGTAAGTCTAAAGGACAGTCAAAAACCCCTGGTAAGAGTAAGGTAAAGTGTTGGAACTGTGGAAAACCTAGACATATTAAAAAGGATTGTAAGAGTAAGAAAAAGGGATTTGATACTTCTACAGATAAATCCACAGATGACAGTAATGAGGCATTAGTCATTTCTTATAATACTGTTGTTGATAAATATTGGCTTATTGATTCAGGTTGCTCCTATCATATGACTCCAAGGAAGGAGTGGTTCACTAAGTATACTGCATATGATGGAGGGGATGTCTTTTTTGGAGACAACAACACAATGAAGGTTGTTGGCAAAGGAGAGGTAAAATTGTGTTTTAGTGATAGTAGGGTTAAGACCCTTAATGATGTTTTACATATTCAAGGACTTGCTAGAAATATTCTTTCTGTCTCTAAGTTCAATAATTCTGGAATGCATGTGACATTTGACAAAGGTGGTTGCTAAAGGATCTCGGATTGGGACTTTGTTTAAGTTGATTACCTCCAATGTAAATATTTTATCAAATGTAACTGAAGCTGAAAATACATGTATGATATGGTACCATAGATTGGGCCATATAGGTGAAAAAAGTCTTAGGACCGTTATAAATAAAAATCTGGTTGACGGTATTCCTAATTATAATATTGGAAAAAATGACTTTTGTGAGCACTGTGTGTTTGGAAAGAAAACTAGATCTAAATTTCCTAGTGGTACAGATAGAGCTAAAGGATTATTAGAGATTATTCACTCAGATGTAATGGGCCTTGTGGATATTGACTCTATTGGAAAATCTAGATACTATGTCACATTTATTGATGATGTCTCAAGATATACTTGGATATATTTTATGCATAGAAAATCTGACGTGTTTAATAAGTTTAAGGAATTTAAGGCTTTGGTTGAGAAACAATCAGATCATAAGATAAAATTATTGAGATCAGAAAATGGTGGTGAGTATTGTTCTAGGGAATTCAATGACTATTGTAAGCATGCAGGAATAATGAGACAGAAAACTACTCCATATGCACCTCAACAAAACAGAGTAGCAGAAAGGATGAACCGAACCTTAATGGAAAAAGATAGGAGTATGTTAAGTAGTGCTAAGCTAGATTAGTCCCTATGGGCTGAGGCAGTATGTACTTCTTGTTATTTAATCAATAGACCCCCTAGTACATCTATTGAAGATAAAACTCCTTATGAAATATGGTTAGGAAAGAAGCCTAGTGTTGCACATTTAAGGATCTTTGGTTGTGAGGCCTTTGTTCATGTGCCTCAAGAAAATCAATCTAAATTGGATCCTAAAGCACAAAAGTACATTTTCATAAGTTATGGTGAAAATGTAAAAGGGTACAAGCTTTTGAATCCACTAACATGAAAAGTTTCTTTATCTAGAGATGTGATTTTTAGGGAATTTAGAGCTTATTCAGGAGAAGGATACTTCTCAAACAGTGCATTTTGAGATGGATAATTAGGAGCAACAAGATGCACATGTTGAAGAACAATTGGATGGATTGGAAGAGGAGAGTTCAGAGAGTTGTTCTGAAATAGAGGCTCAAGATGAGCATATGGGGAAACAAGTAGAAACCCCTCTGAGAAGATCCACAAGACAACGGAATCCCATTGATAGGTATAGCCCACCTAATTTTCATTGTTTTTTTTCTTTAATGAGTACTAATGATGAACCCAGTTCTTACAGGGAAGCTTTGTCTTCAGACAAACACAAGCTTTGGTCACAAGCTATGCATGAGGAAATGGAATCCTTAGAAACTTGTGACACATGGGATCTTGAGAGTTTTCCCAAAGGAAGAAAGGCCATTGGTTGTAAATGGATCTTTAAATAGAAGATTGGTGTAGATGGTAACATCAAAAGGTACAAGGCTAGATTAGTAGCCAAGGGATACTCCTAGAGAGAGGGAGTTGACTTTAATGAAATATTCTCTCCCATTGCTAAAATTACTTCTATTAGATTCTTTTTGTCAATTGTTGCTACTTATAATTTTGAAATTGAACAAATGGATGTGAAAACTGCATTTTTACATAGGAATATTGATGAGGAAATTTATATGAAGCAACCTAATCGTTTAGTTGTAAAAGGAAACAAAGAATTGGTTTGCAGGTTAAAGAGATCTTTATATGGATTGAAACAGTCACCTAGAATGTGGTACCAAAATTTTGATGCTTTCACATTGAAAGCTGGTTATATTAGGAGTGAGGAAGATCATTTTGTTTACATAAAAATAATTGATGATCAGCTTTTAATTATTATCTTATATGTTGACAACATGTTATTTATAGGTAACAAAAAGGTAATGATCAAAGAATTGAAAGCACAACTCTCGAGCACATTTGAGATGAAAGATTTAGGGGCTGCAAAATATATCCTTGGTATGGAGATCAGCAGAGATAGAGGTAACAGAAAGATTTGCTTCAGTCAAAGCAATTATGTTGATACTATTTTGAAATGGTTTAACATGCAGGATAGTAAATCAATTAATATTCCTTTACCAATTGGCACGAAGCTAAGTTAAGACATGATTCCTAAATCTGATTTTGATTATTAGGAAATGTCTGAAATTTTGTATGCTAGTGCAATTGGTAGCTTCATGTATGCAATGGTCTGTACGAGACTAGATATAGCCCAAACAATGGGAGTTCTTAGTAGGTTTATGTCTAACCCTAGTAAACAACATTACACTTATGTTAAGAGGGTTTTTAGATATTTATGAGGGACTTTTCATTAATGTTTAGTTTATCATGGTTCTAATAACATTGATATTATGAATAGATCATTGGACATATAGGGTTTTGTTGATTTAGATTGGGCAGGAGATCTGGACAGTCAGAGGTTGATAAGTGGTTATGTGTATACTTTGTTTGGAGCTGCACTTATTTGGATGAGTAAGAGGCAGCCCACGGTTGCTTTTTCCACCACAGAAGAAGAGTACATGGCTGCCACACATGCCTCTAAAGAGGTAGTTTGGTTACAGAGACTTGGGAAAGGTATTGGTTTTAATTGCAAGAAAGTTAAGCTTGAATGTGATAGAGTGCTATTAGTTTAGACAAAAATCCTATGTATCATGCTTGTACTAAACATGTAGATATTCAATATCACTTTGTGTGAGAAATGGTTGAAAGTGAAAAAGTATCAATTAAAAAAATTGACACTTTAATTAATGTTGCAAATTATCTTACAAAGCTAGTTCCTACAGATAAGTTCTCGTGGTGCAGGAAGGCCATTGGCCTTGAGTCCTGTACTTGATTTAAAATTATTATTCCTTGTTTAGAATAATTGCAATGTATAATTTCAAGTGGGAGAATGTTGGAAATAGGATGCCATTTAATTACAATCCTAAAAATATTATTTATTTCATGTATCTCCTAAGTTCCTGAAATGTGTTTATCAACACTAGGATTAGGAAGGAATTGATATTTGATGAAATAATCATGTTAATTGATATTTGTATGTTATTCTAACTGTTAGGAACATGTGGGGATGCCTTGGAATGGGATCCTACAAAATAGGAGCACATGGGCACACACATGGGAGGTGGCACTCACCTTGAGTTCAATTAGCTGGGTGGTAAATTGAGTATACTTCATAAATGCATCCTAGGTTATTAGAAAATAGCAATTTTGATTTATGCATGTTGAGTACCTATAAAATAGGGTTTGAAGTTCACTTAAAGTTTAGTGAAGTTTAGTTCAGTTGAAGTTCAGTTCAGTTCAATTGAAGTTCAATTCAGTTGAAGTTCAATTCAGTTCAGTTGAAGTTCAGTTTAGTTCAGTTGAAGTTCAGTTTAGTTTAGTTCAGTTCAGTTCAGTTCAGTTCAGTTTAGTTCAGTTCAGTTTAGTTCAGTTCAATTCAGTTCAGTTCAATTATCTTTAGTTAGTTTTAGTTGAATTCTAGTTGAATTCAGTTAAATTTGAATGCATGTCTAATAACTTGAGTTTCATGACATATAATAGGAACTACCTTCAGTTAACAGGAGATGACCATTCTTGCATGAATGGTGTTGAGAAATGTTTCAGTTAGAAAGAAATATCCTGGACCCACTTTGGCCGCCCAAGTTGGCTTCTTGGAATTAACTCCTTTAATAATATGTTGAGATATTTTTGAAGGCTTAGTTAAGTGGGGCCATCTTTTGGGTGCCAACTTTGAGGATGAAGCCTTGAGATATTTACAGGATGAAGGTTAAGTTATGACTTTAGTTTGTTATGCCCAAATGGAAGAAGGAGATGGTTTGACATTATTCTTCAGGCACAACTCCACTTGCATGAGATAGGCGTACCTTTAAGTGTTAGGGCTTGAGCATTGTTATTGTAACTCATTTGGAGTTTACAATGTTGGAGAAAGTCTATTTATCTCAAGAAAGCTGTAGAGAGAGTTTGTAAGTTTTATTTGCAGGTTGTGAAGAAGTTTGGTGAAGGAAAAAGAGGCATTCTCAAGCAAGAATTGAAGCTATTGTAATCTACTTCAAAGATTGAATAATAGATTAATTCTTGGTGGATTTTTTTACCCGAAAGGGTTTTCTCCATGGTACATGATTGTGTAATCTTTCTAATATCCTATCTACTTCTTCTATCAGCTTCTGTCTACATTCTACAAATAATAAAATGGATTAATCAGATAATCACCCACAAAGAATGTGTAACAAAGGAAAAGCATATTTACATCAGCAATATTAAATTTTTACAAGGTATTAAGCTACTAAAACACCTCAATTTTCAACAAAGGGTAGAGGGTAGAGAGAAAGAGATAGAAAAGAAACCTACAAAAAAATCAAATTTCTCATAATGCGAGCGCATTTTGAAGTAATAGAGATATGACTGTTCTTTTAGCAAGACATAACACCCTCACGTTATAACACAAGAATGTTATAACACGAGCGTGTCTTGGCTTGCTCTAAAAATTGTAAAAATCTCAATATAACCGTGATCTCATCACCTACATCTTGCATATTCTCCTGGTTCTACTCGTGCTTCGACAAAAAAGAGATTTTCGATGATGTTGTGAAGTGTACATGCATGTTTTTCACATTCCACCACCTTTTTCATGATCTTTCCACCACCTTTACAAGAAATAACAGATTTTTCACGTTGAAAGGCATAAAATATCAATTCAAGTTTGAATTCCATTCAAAAGTGTTATACAATTGAAGTTTGGAGGGGAACAAGCTTTTCAAAAAGTCAAATTGTTGAGGAATTTGAAGAAATAAGAAGCAAAGGCTACATAATTGGGTAGAACTCCCCCATTTGAAACTCTGGTTATTTAGGTATGTGAAGTATTTACACATTTTCATTCATTCTATTATGGATTGCTTTCATTTTTCTTATTTTGCATATTCCATGTTCATCATTTTTATTTTTTCATTATAACCTTAGCTTATCAATGCACATTTTAAATTACACAATTCTTTACACTTTCCAATTACATTTTTAAACCATGTCTCTTTGAGGCATTTTTCTATTTAACAATTGACTTACCTTATGTATGCTTCCAAGTTTTGTATACACATATATATGACATAACTTATAATGAAATAAAATAAAACATCATTTCTCAATCCTTTATTATGGATGTGCATACCACTCTCCAAAGCTTTCATTTTCATATAGGCATGTGGGATGTTGGAAAATGTAGTTGAATTTGGTTTTACACCTACAATTTACATATGCTTGAAATTTTCTAAAGCCTTTTCAATAAATCTATTTTTTGCATATCTTGCAATCATTATAGTCCATGATGACATATCTCATTGAGGTATTTTTTCAAACAATTATACCAAGCAGCTGATTGCCTTGTGTATGCTACCAAATTTTCCATACATGTCTCAAAAAAATTGGAATATACTCCTCCCACATTGATAGATCTTTGAATCTATTTTGGTTCTCATCTCTATTTCTAAATTTACCTTATCACTAAACCTACCTCATCACTTATGTTGTGATATATTTTAAATATTTCCTTGATTAGTCTACCTACAAGGGATTCGAACCCTTCTCTCCACTATTTCAAGACTCTTTATTCAAGGATAAGTTAGCAACATGGGAAAGCTATATCCTATCTTGCAATCATGGCTCAAAATGGAAGCATGGACAAGGCATTTGAATTGTTTGAAAATAATTTTTTCATATAAATGTATGCAAAATGTGATAGCATTGACAAGCTAGTGAGCTTGGCAAGATAGTGAGCTCACTCACTATCTTGCAAATGCAGTAGGGTTGACAAGGTAGTGGCAACATATGCCTCATAGAAATGGGGACTCACAGTGATACCATGAGTCCCCATTTCTATGAGACATACGCTTCCCCTACCTTTTCAACCCTACTGCATTGGCAAGCTAGTGAGATCACTAGCTTGCCAATGTGGTAGGCTTGACAAGGTAGGGGCAAAGTATGCCTTATAGAAATGGGGTCTCATGGTGATGTAAGCATATGCCTCATAGAAATGGGGTCTCATAGTGATGTATATCACCATGATTCCCCATTTCTATGAGGCATACATTGCCCCTACCTTGTCAACCCTAGCGCATTGGCAAGCTAGCGAGATCACTAGCTTGCCAATGCGGTAGGGGCAGCTTATGCTTCATAGAAATGGGGTCTCACAGTGATGTAGGGGCAATGTATGCCTCATAGAAATGGGGTAGGGGCAGCATATGCCTCATATAAATGGGGTCTCATAGTAGGGGCATCATATGCCTCATAGAAATGGGGTCTCACGATGATGTATATCACTGTGAGACCCCGTTTCTATGAGGCATATGTTACCCCTACCTTTTCAACCCTACCACATTGGCAAGCTAGTGAGATCACTAGCTTGCTAGGCTCACTAACTTGCCAATGAGGTAGGGTTGACAAGTAAGGGGTAGTTTATGCCTCATAGAAATGGAGACTCATGGTGATGCCCCTACATCACCATGATTCCCCATTTCTATGAGGCATACACTAACCCTACCTTGTCAACCCTACCACAATGACAAGCTAGTGGTGCTCCACTAGCTTTCCAATTTGCACACATGATTTTTTTGATGGAATTCCTTAAAGAAATGTGGTAATGTGGCATGCCATGATTTCAAGATAGGCTCAAAATGGAAGCATGGAATAGGCATTTGAATTGTTTGACAATGATATTTTTGTAGAAATGTATGCAAAATGTGGTAAGATAGACAAGCTAGTGAGCTCACTAGATTGCCAATGTGGTAGGGTTGACAAGGTAGGGGCAGTGTATGCCTCATAGAAATGGGGTCTCATGGTCACCGTGAGACCCCATTTATTTGAGGCATACACTACCCTATGACCATGAGACCCCATTTCTATTAGGCATATGTTGCCCCTATCTTGTCAACCCTACCGCATTGGCAAGCTAGTGAGACCCCATTTCTATGAGGCATACACTACCCCTACCTTGTAAACCCTATTGCATTGACAAGCTAGTGAGGTCACTAGCTTGCCAATGTGGTAGGGTTCACAAAGTAGGGAAGGTGTATGCCTCATAGAAATGGGGACATGGGTATATCACTATGAGTCCCCATTTCTATGAGGCATACATTTCCCCTACCTTGTCAACCCTATACCCGTGAGTCCCCATTTCTATGAGGCATACGCTGCCCCTACATTGTCAAACCTACCGCATCAGCAGGCTCATGAGATCACTAGCTTCCCAAGCTCACTAGCTTGCCAATGTGGTAGGGTTGACAAGGTAGGGGTAGTGTATGCCTCATAGAAATGGGGTCTCACATTGTATCATCATGAGACCCCATTTCTATGAGGCATATGCTGCTCCTACCTTGTCAACTCTATCACATTGGAGCTAGTGAGATCACTAGCTTGGTTGTTGACAGCGTATGCCTCATAGAAATCACATTGGCAAGCTAGTGAGATCACTAGCTTGCCAATGTGTGGGGGAGGCTCAGGGGTCTCACAGATATAAATCACTGTGATTTACCCTACCCCTCCTTATCAACCCTGCCAAGACCCTTTCTATGAGGCAACGCTACCCCTACCTTGTCAACCTATCATTGGCAATGATCTCACTAGCTTATGGGAGGGAGCAAGGTATGCCTTATATAAATGGGGACTCATAGTGATATACACCATGAGCCCCCATTTCTATGAGGCATACACTACCCTTGCCATGTCAACCCTACCGCATTGGCAAGCTAGTGGTGCTCCACTAGCTTTCCAATTTGCACACATGATTTTTTTGATGGAATGCCTTAAAATAAATGTGGTAATGTGGCATGCCATGATTGCAAGATAGGCTCAAAATGGAAGCATGGAATAGGCATTTGAATTTTTTGACAATAATTTTTTTTGTAGAAATATATGTAAAATGTGGTAGCATAGACAAGCTAGTGAGCTCACTAGCTTGCCAATGTGGTAGGGTTGACAAGGTAGGGGCAGCGTATGCCTCATAGAAATGGGGTCTCATGATAATATACATCACCATGAGACCCCATTTCTATGAGGCATACATTTTCCCTACCTTGTCAACCCTATCACATTGGAAAGCTTGTGATCTCACTAGCTTTCCAATGCAATAGGGTTGACAAGGTAGGGACAGCGTATGCCTCATAGAAATGGGGTCTCATGGCATCACTGTGAGACCCCATTTCTATGAGGAATACATTGCCCCCTACCTTGTCAAGCCTACCGCATTGGTAAGCTACTGAGATCACATCATTGTGAGACCCCATTTCTATGAGGCATATGCTACCCCTACCTTATCAACCCTACAGCATTAGTAAGCTAGTCAGATCACTAGCTTGCCAATGTGGTAGGGTTGACAAGGTAGGGTTAGCATATGCCTCATAGAAATGGGGTCTCATGGTGATGTATGCCTCATCGAATTGGGGTCTCACGGTGATATACATCACCATGAGACCCCATTTCTATGAGGCATATACTGCCCCTACCTTGTCAACCCTACTTTCCAATATCACTGTGAGACCCCATTTCTATTAGGCATAAACCGCCCCTACCTTGTCAACCCTACCACATTGGCAAGCTAGTGAGATCACTAGCTTGGCAAGCTCACTAGCTTACCAATGCAGTAGGGTTGACAAGGTAGGGGCAGTGTATGCCTCATATAAATGGGGACTCATGGTGTAAATCATAGTGATTCCCCATTTCTATGAGGCATACGTTGCCCCTACCTTGTCAACCCTACTGCATTGGCAAGCTAGTGGTGCTCCACTAGCTTGCCAATTTGCACACATGATTTTTCCAATGGAATTCCTTAAAGAAATGTGGCAATGTGGCATGCCATGATTGCAAGATAGGCTCAAAATGGAAGCATGGAATAGGCATTTGAATTGTTTGACAATAATGTTTTTGTAGAAATGTATAAAAAATGTGGTAGCATAGACAAGCTAGTGAGCCCACTAGCTTTCCAATGCAGTAGGGTTGACAAGGAAGGGGTAGTGTATGCCTCATAGAAATGGGGTCTCACAGTAGGGTTGACAAGGTGGGGGCAACGTATGCCTCATAGAAATGGGATCTTATGGTGATGTATATCACCGTGACTCATGGTAGCGTTGACAAGGTAGGGAAAATGTATGCCTCATAGAAATGGGGTCTCACGGTGATGTATATAATTGTGAGACCCCATTTCTATGAGGAATATGCTTCCCCTACCTTGTCAACCCTACTGCATTGGCAAGCTAGTGAGCTCACTAGTTTTCCAAGCTCACTAGCTTGCCAATGTGGTAGGGTTGACAAGGGAGGGGTAGCGTATGCCTAACAAAAATGGGGTCTCATAGTGATGTAAATCACTATGAGACCCCATGGGCAGAGTATGCCTCACAAAAATGGGGTCTCATAGTGGGGTCTCATAGTGATGTACATCACTATGAGACCCCATTTTTGTGAGGCATACACTGCCCCTACCTTGTCAACCCTACCACATATATCACTGTGAGTCCCCATTTCTATGAGGCATATGCTGCCCCTACCTTGTCAACCCTACCACATTTGCAATCTCACTAGCTTTCCAATGAGGCATACTTGTATATCACCATGAGACCCCATTTCTATGAGGCATATGCTACCCCTACCTTGTTAACCCTACTGCATTAGAAAGCTAGTGAGATCACTAGCTTGCCAAGCTCACTAGCTTGCTAATGTGGTAGGGTTGACAAGGTAGGGGAAACATATGCCTCATAAAAATGGGGACTCACCATGAGATCACCATTAGTCCCCATTTATATGAGGCATAATTTGCCCCTACCTTGTCAACCCTATTAGATTGGAAAGCTAGTGGTGCTCCACTAGCTTGTCTATGGTATTCATACTCTTCTATAATAAGATTGTTATTATTTTGTATGAAGCCTTGAATGACATATATTTCATTTATTTGTATGTATTCATTTTTTAGGAACTAATATTTATCTCATTACCATGCTATAGGTAAAATTACCCACCATGCCAAGGAAACGAACAAGGAAGAAACTAACAGATGAAGAGTATGAAACCAATAAAGAAAAGGAGATACAATAGGTGAGGACATATCATGAGAAGAATAAATTGGATACGATTGATGAAAATAAGCCAATTGACGATTAAACTCAACCATCAAAAAGAGAAAAGGCATTGGTGGCACAAAGGGCACGAATGTGAAAGCATCACTGTAAAACAGATTTAGATACCATAGTTGAAGACACACCCTCTATTGCAAGTGAATGTGGAGGGAAACCATTAATCACAAGTGAATATGGAGGGACACCATCTACCGCAAGTGAATATGGAGGGACACCATCTACCGCAAGTGAATATGGAAGGAAACGATCTACCACAAGTGACTGTGAAGGGACACCATCCACCACACCTCAAGTTGAGAGTACATCATCACTTGGATTTGATGAAGAAGGTACGCAATCATCCCCATGTCAACCTCAAGGTATGTCGTTTATCACACCCTCGATCGAAGGTACACAATCTAGCCCACCTCAATTTAATATTGATGAAATTCTTAATGTTGAGGAGTATGTACCTAGGAGAACACCACCTATGATTTTTTGTAGAAAGCCAAAGTATTTGATTAATATTGATGAGGATATTATGCAACACATGGAAGGTAATATTCTAGCATGCACTTGTAGAAGATATGCTGATAAGATTTGGAAATCATTATTTGAAAGGCTAAATGAGACCGCAAGATGTCAACTATTTGTTGAAATGATGCAAGGTATAAAGTATAGAAACATCATGAAGACTCTTGGGTTGAGAACATCGAATGCTTCAAGTGAAAGCACTATTGTGAAGAATCTAATGGATGTTTATGAGAGTGTCGGTAAGACCTCACACTCAAAGGATAGTAATGTCACCTGACATGTCATTACATCAACTTTGGTAATTAGTCAAACAAAGAGAGCTCGTCTCATTAGAAAGACAAGTGAGTAGATGAGAATTAATAGAAATACTTTATCAAGAGTCATTCAAAGCGACAAAGAATTGAGGGTGCAAATTCAAATGAATTATGTGAATTCTCAAGGAGACTGCCACGAAAAGATAAAAAAGTTGTTGAAGATTGAGAACACTAATTCAAGAGTATTAGAATAATAACACAAGGCCATCTCTGAATCAAAAGGATGTGGTAAGAAGGATAATTGGTAGTCAGAATCGTGAACCACATCCAAAGAATTTTTTGGATATGACTCAAACCCAATTTTTTTATAAATTTCAATAGGCTTATCATCAAATTAGTATTTGTCAAAGATATTTTGAAATGATTAAACATTTTTTATGTCAAGATAAATCACACACACACTAATTTTTGTTGTAGAGTACATATTGAATTCTCTAACCATTATGATTTTTATCGTTCTATATGTTTAGATTTGCATACTAATGATGTTTTGCAGGATTGTGGCATAGAAGCCCCACCAAAATCCTCAAGAGAGTTCTTATCAAAGGTTTTATGTGAAATAGAGGATGGTAAAATATTCTACAGGACAACATGCTTGGATGGTTCATGCAAGTGTTGTGGTGGCTTGCAATGTATGTCAATATGTCAATGTATGGAAAGCACGGATGAGGTGGGACAAAAACTAGTAGAGTTTGGGAAGCATAAAATAGTGGCATACAATACAAAAGATGGTAATCAAGAAAAAAGGTGTGATTTGGTTATTCAAAAGATTCCAATGTATCAATTTATGTCCATGTTTTGTGACAATATACTATATAAGTATGCAAGGCATACCCATAGAGCCTGATGGTTGGACACGCAATTCAAGCTATGCAAGGACACCTTTGCAGTTGGAAGCATAGTTTCAGTGGTTGACTTTGTAGAGAACTACAATCTACAACCACAACATGAGGTGCAGTCACAATATTACAACTCCACACAAGTTTTGATATTTGTGCACATAGCATTCATTCCTGTAGCTGATAGTATAGAGGACCAAAGGAAGGTATTGAGGGAGTATCAATTTTATATTAGTGATGATCGCACACATTCTCTAGAGTTTGTGTAAGGTTGCTTCCAGATGTTCTACAGTGATTTGGCTCAGAGGGACATAGCATACGATCGGCATATAATATGGTACAATAACTGTGTAGCACAGTTCAAGAACTCATGCATGTTTTACTGGTTGAGCAGGATGCATTTCATTACAGGTGTTCAACATATGTGGAAATTTTGTGAGGTCAAGCATGGAAAGGGGGAGCGTGATGGTGTAGGAGGATGTGTGAAAATAGAATTAGCATGAGAAGATTTACAGTATAAAGACAATGCAAAGTTGACAAATGTAAAATCAATCGTCGAGTGGTTTAATGCTTCAATGGGTCCAAGTAATGAAGGAATGTCTTCATTTCATAGATTTTTTTGGTTGATGAATGATACTAACATTGCACCATATGAGGATTGTTGTACACTAACAAGATCGAGTGAACTACACTCTTTCCTTAGCTAATATGCAGGTTCATAGAGTATAAATACACGGAAGATGACATGCTTTTGTTCTTCATGTACAATGAAAGCTTGGAATGATTGTGAGTCAAAGGAGTGGGTTGAGAAATGGTTGACAAGTTATCTAAGCCCACTTCACATGTATCGCCCTCTGACGACATTGGAACTAACATAGATGGATTCATCGGTTGACTTTGACCACATATTAGATCTAGTTCAACCAGGTAATATATCTACTTGCTTAGTTTTTAAAATTCCTATTGTTATCTTACTTTTTAGTGTATTCATAATGTTGACTAATTTTAGGAGATTTACTGCACATCTCAATGCAGGGCATGTTTATGCAGTTATTGTAGATGAAGAAAACGAAGAGGGAATAGACTATTACTTGTGTCATTGTGTTAAGGCCAAAAAGAAATTGGAGGCCCCAGTTATAGATGGAGAAAACATCGAATACCCTACAGGCTCAATTGTTGTTACTGGAATGTGTCTTAGAAGGTACCCACATAAGAGTGTTAAATATTGGCTATTTCAAGACTTTGACACACATCGTAAGATTCTTCATTACTTGAACCTTGTCATGGCATCCAATGTTTTTTTGACCAAATATGGGGGTAGACCAACAAGACCTTGTGGAAGGTCTATGATTCTAACCATGAGGCAATACTTGACACAATAAAGAGTAGAGAAAACCCGAATGGTTTGTTGGATTAATTTTTAAGTATGCACATTAATTTGTATCATGCCAATTCTATCATCTTCTTTTAATTTTCATATTTATAAGTAACCTACTAAAAATTGATTAGTGTCCCCTTGTAGAAAATGCTGATTTATGAGCCATCGAAGAGAATCTCAGCCAAAAAAGCAATGCAAAATCCTTATTTTGATGATCTTGACAAATCTCAATTATGATTTTAATCCATTATAAAAGTGTGTATGAAGCTTGGTAAGGGAATTTCAAATTATTCATTTGAATTTAACCTTATCATGAGCACCTGTGATGTAGACATTATAAGAGCATCTCAAATTTCAAGTATTATATTCATGAGAGGTGTGTGCAATAGGTATCTTGGAACTCCTAGTGACTATATATGGCCAGGAGTGACTAAGTTGAGAGACTGGCATGCCTATCCTCAATGGAAACATCAAGATTTATTCCTTGTTGTTCTCGAGTTGGAACCAAATGGTGTGGATTTGTTGTCTCTAACTGCCTTCCATCTTTTTTCATTTCATTTCCATTTTGGATGCTCTTTCTTTTTCTTCTTTTACTTTTCCTATTTGTAAGTAACCTACTAAAAATTGATTGGTCTCTCCTTGCAAAAAATATTGATTTATGAGCCATCAAAGAGAATCTCATCCAAAAAAGTAATGCAACATCCTTATTTTGATGATCTTGACAAATCTCAATTCTGATTTGAAGCCATGATAAAAGAGCATGTGAAGCTTAATGAGGGAATATCAAGTTATTCATTTGAATTTAGCCTCATCATGAGCACATGTGATGTAGAAATTATAAGAGAATCTCAAATGTATGAGTGACATTGTAAAAGATCTGTGAAAATGAAGTACCTAAGGCATTTTTCCTACAAGTACAAGCACTTGGGTTTTAGAATGGTGTATGAAGCATATTAGACAATTGTAGCACAAACAAAAGAATTAGGACAGCCAAATAAATATCATTTTATTGTAAACATCATATTATTAATATAGTGAGTGTAATAACCATTGATGGTTACTAATTGTTATTTTTCTTTTTTTATTCTCTCCCTATTATAACTAACACCGAATGACTAACTTATTATAAAAAAATTATTTATTCAAACAAATAAACCTAATAATTATATATCAATATCAATATAGCATTCATTTTATTGAAATAAACACTTGTAATGAGATTTACTCAAATATTGAAATTTATTGCTACCCTCAAACATTTGTAATTCAAGCAATGTAATCCCTTAATAGTCCAAATTGCAAAAGGGAAACAATCTTTGATGACCTATTACTACCCAGATACCATGTTAGCTATGTGAATTCCATCTAAGGCATCAGGATTGTGTAGGGAACCTCTACAATAACCTCTCTCAATTTTTGTTATCTCAGAGTCATTTTTCCGTGGTGTCCAATTTTGACTTGATGGAAAAAGTGTGAATTGTAAGCAATGTAAAGTTGGAAAGTGGTGCAAATTTCATTCTACAACTCATGTGACCAAAAAAACCATTCCAACACGTCCAAATGGGTACATTGATGTTAGGCATGGTCCTCTTTCGCACCCAAACATGTGGAATCACTCCAACCTACATTCAACCGGATCGATCCCTTAAGAGTCCAAAGTGCAAAAGGGCAACAGTCTTTGACAGGCTATTAATCAAAAACCATGATTCTTATGAACTCTTCATCTTAGCCTATGAGGTTGTGTTGGGCCCATCTACAATGAACTCTCTCGGTTTTTGTTATCTCTGAGTCATTTTTCCATGGTGTCCTATTTTCACTTGATGGAAAGTGTCAAATGCAAGTAGTGTAAAGTTGTAAAGTGGTGCAACTTTCATTCTGCAACTCATGTGACCAAACGAACTATTCCAATGCATCTGGATGGGTAAATTTACACTAGGCATGGTCTTCATTCATACCCAAACACACGAAATCGCTCTGAGCTATGTTCAACCAACAAAATCCCTTAAGAGTCCAAAGTGAAAACTAGTTACAATCTTCAATGGGTTGTTACTCAGACACTGTGATGCTTAGAAACTCCTCATTTGAGCTTATGAGATTGTGTTGGGACCCTGTATAATAACCTCTCTCATTTTTTACTATCTTGGAGGCATTTTCTTGTGGTGGAAAATTTTCACTTGGGGAAAAAGTTGTCAAATGTAACTAGTTGAAAGTTGCAAAGTGGTGCAACTTTCTTTCTACAATTTGTGTGACCAAATGAAGTGTTCCAACGCATCTATGTGGGTAATTTTACACTATGAATGGTCCTCTTTAACACCCAAACACATTGAATTTCTTTTTGCTACATTCAATCGGTAAAATCCCTTAAGAGTCCAAAGTGAAAAATGGATGAAAACTTCAACATGTTGTTACTTGGATATTGTGATGCTTAGAAACATTTCATCTAAGCCTATGAGATCAATTTGGGCCCCTCTACAATAACCTCTCTCAGTTTTCACTATCTCAGAGGTGTTTTCTCATGGTCACGAATTTTTGCTTGGGAAAAAAGTTGTCAAATGCAAGTAGTTGAAAGTTACATAGTGGTGCAACTTTCGTTCTGCAACTCGTGTGACCAAACAAACTATTCCAACACATCTAGGAGGGTATTTTTACACCCAACACATCTAGGTGGGTATTTTTATGCCCAACACATCTAGGTGGGTATTTTTACGTTAGGCATGGTCCTCTTTCACACCTAAACACGTTGAATCACTCTGAGCTACATTCAACTGGAAGAAGCCCTTAACAGTCCAAAGTGCAAAATGACTCTAAAATTTAGCATGTTCTTACTCAGATACCATGACACTTAGAAACTTCTTGTTTGATCCTATGGGATTGCATTGGGGCTCTCTATAATAACCTCTCTTGATTTTCTCTATCTCAGAGGCATTTCCTGTGGTGGCAAATTTTCACTTCGGGAAAAAGTTGTCAAATGCAAGAGGTTGAAAGTTGAAAAGTGGTGAAAATTTCTTTCTGCAACTCGTGTGACCAAAAAAACTATTCCAATGTGTCTGAGTGGGTACTTTTATGCTAGGCATGGTCCTCTTTCACACCCAAACACGCTGAATCGCTCTAAGCTACATTCAATCGGTAGAATCCCTTAAGAGTCCAAAGTACAAAATGGATTCAATCTTTGATGGGTTGTTACTCAGACATCGTGATGCTTAGAAACTTCCCATCTAATCCTATGGGATTACATTGGGCCCCTCTAAAATAACCTCTCTCATTTTTTTGTATCTCAGAGATATTTTCCCGTGGTGGAAAATTTTCACTTGGAGAAAAAGTTGTCAAATGCAAGTAGTTGAAAGTTGCAAAATGGTGCAACTTTCATTCTGCAACTCGTGTGACCAATTAACACATCTGAATGGGTGCATTTATGCTAGGCATGATCCTCTTTCACACCCAATCATGCGGAATCACTCTGAGCTATGTTCAACCGGCTCAATCCCTTAAGGGTCCAAAGTGCAAAAGGGCATCAATCTTTGATGGGGTATTACTCAAAAACCGTGATGCTTACAAACTCTCTTTCTAATCCTATAGGGTTGCGTTGGTCCCCTCTACAATAATATCTCTCAATTTTTTTCTCTCTCAGATTCATTTTCCCGTGGTGTCCAATTTTCACTTGATGGAAAAAAGTGTCAATTACAAGCAATGTAAAGTTGCAAAGTGGTGCAACTTTTGTTTTGCAACTCGCGTGACCAAACAAACTACTCCAACACATCTTGATAGGTATGTGTACACTAGGCATGGTTCTCTTTCACACCCAAACACGCGGAATCACTCTGAGCTACGTTCAACTGACTTGATCCCTTATGTTGTGAATAAAGACTATTCAAGATAAATGTTTGTATGATAATGTGTCAAGAAGTTAACTATTCATCATCAATTATGAATATTATGTTTTGCAGGTTTTGTGAAGATTATGTATCCTTTGGTTAATTGAGTTGTTCCAATCAAAAGATTAAATATATTGGAATTTTTTTATGAAATATTTCATGAAATACCAATTGAAAACGTGTTTTTTGCTTTTAGATAAAGCATTTCATGGAACTCTTTGGATTAAACTGAATTGAGATATGTAAGAACAAGGGAGCATTAGGAAATACATTGCTCAAAGATCTTAAATAAGCCTTCTCTCCCTTTACAATTTTGGGTGGATTATTACTTTCAAAGTACTGGGAATGCTTTGCCTATTTTCTAGTTGGCAGTTGTCATTTTGAAATACTCATCTCTTAATATATTTTATACTCATTCTTAATCAATTACCAAGTTAATAATCAGTGCATTTATTTATAGTTAATCTTTTCTTTTCAATTTGTATAATTTTGGAATTTGTAACTCTACTAGTATTCCTAGAAATATTGAAGTTGTTTAGCATTGACTAATAAAGTTTTTTAGCATCAATTAATTAATATTCAAGACAAACCATGAAGGACAACAATGATCAATGCTAAGGATAACCAATTAATAAGTATACACATGAATAAGTCAAGCATGAAAATGTAAATAAGGGAAGCACAAGTACTCAAAAACACGTAAGCCTTGAAGTATAGACACAAATGCATAGTATACACAAATTAATACAAAGTATATGCATGGATACAAGGTATACACATGAAAACACGTAAGTTATAAAGTATACATTGGAATACATGTAAGCCACAAAGTATACACGTAAGTTGTAAAGTATACACTTGAATACACGCAACTCATATCTATTTAACCATGGATTTATAAGGCAAATATGGACACCATCGATAAAAAAGATTTGTATTAACAAAATAGCCATGTAGGCATACATCAATATATGTCGATATAAGTATAAAATATATGTAAAAAATAGCCATATAGGCTTACAAGAATTCCATATAGGCATACAATGTCAAATATATCCAATACAATATATGTATAAAAATTCCATATAGGCATATAGCAAAGGGCTCTGGAATCAAAAATCATTGCTCTCCATGCTCTTCTTGAAATAAAATCTTGGCCTTTGCTTGATGATCGAATGGTGATATTTCTATCACTTGTTTATTCAACGGCCGAGGAGTGCTCCTGGTGATCCTCCTAGGGTTTAGTTCTTGGTCAAGTGTTCTTTGTTACAATAAGAAGTAAAGACATTAATATATAGAAATTACATTATAAAAAATGATATATTTAACAAAATAATCGCTTACCGCCATCTGATGATCACTCTCTAGGAGGGAAATATTGAAATGCCCATGCTGAGGCATGTTGAAGCCATGTACAAACCATCCAAATAGAAATTAAAATACGAATCAATAATGGTTTGATTTTTCACTAACTAACATCTATAACAACGAATGCAAATTGAAATTTAGTAATTTACATCATACCTCCCCTATCAGAGCCATCAAGGAGTCTATACAAGATGAAACACCGATCTCCATTACCCTATGAACATTCAGAGGTGTATCCACTTGCAACATCTGAAAATAAAACAATAAATTATTCAATCACAAAAACTATAATAGCGATCCATGTCATAGCTTATTGTTAGAGTAATAAGTTATTATGCTTAATTAATTATATCATACTGGTTAATTAATTAAGTCACTTATTCATCTAGTTGCTTAAGCTAAACTTAGGCGCATTAATAATTATTTATTAATTATTAAGTGTGCACAGTAGGGTTTCATTTAGGGTTTCCCCTTTAGGGTTTCCTGATCTCCTTCATAAGGATTGATCTCTTTGTAATAACAGAGATTCTGATAATGCATTTTACACTTTGAGGTTTACAGATCTTGTTTTGTTCTGAATGTCTTTTGCATGTAACAAGTTATTGCATGCAGGTGATCTTGGATTCTAACATGGTATCAGAGCTCCAGACCTGCCGCTGCCTGTTCGTGATTTGAAGATATGGCCTCTCTGTGAGTTTCAAGTGCAAGGGTTTCCATAGGCATCTTTTCTGCAAGATCTGGGGGTAGCCAATTTTTCGGCATAGTATGGGCTCAAACGGACGTCACCATCGCGTTCATAGCGCCCGAAAACCCTAGAAACGCCTATCAAATCATCCATTTTCGAGCAGTTGGTTTCTGAGGCAAAAAAATTTTGCTAGAGAAGCCGTACGGCCTCCCCGGCATGCTTCACGAGGCACAAACTTCGAAAAAAAATTAAAAAAATAGAGTTTTTTGGGAATCGGGCCGGCGCTTCCAGTTTAGAGCAGACCCACCATAGGGCGGCCACCAGGCAGCCACCCAACGGCCACCACCGCCGGTGGCTCCCCATGCAGCACCGCCGCCAGGCTTCAGCCCCCGTGGGCCCAAACAGCCCTGCCAGGATCATATGGGGGACCGAGAGCTCGCGCCCGGCCCCTGGCCCATTGCAACCCCCGCCCACGGTCATATGTCAACCAAGAGCCGAAATTTTTTCGCAGGGGACCGATTTTTTGCGACGATGGCCTGCAGGCCATCAAATTTATGCCCGTGAGCCGCTGACATCAGCGTCCGTACGGCCCCTCCTTGCCCCTCCTAACCCTAGTTTGCCTTAAAAGAGCAGTTTTTTTGTTTTTGGCATAACTTGGGCATACGGTATCGAAATCGGGCAAACGAGATATCGCCAGAAAGTTGGTTCTAAGCACTATTCTGTGGTGTAGTTTATTTTACTGTATTTTCCTATTTTACTGCATTTCTTGCTGTTTGAAGTCAGATGTACTTTTTATCCTTCCGAGCTCATAACTCTTTGCCACGATCTCCGATTTTCGCTATCTTTGCGGCGTTGGAAAGGTATTGAGGAGCTTTATGTTGCTTTCCATGCAATTTTTTCTGTATCTGTCCCAGGTTTTTCGTTAATCCAGATTTGGCCCGATGGGTGTTTTGGAGATTACTTGGATTTTTTGACAGTTGGGAGAGTGCCACTTGCATCTTTGCACTTCATTTTCAGTGATACATCATTTAATAATCGACTGCTGCTTCATAGATTCCAGCGTTGTTCCCGTTTGGAGTTTTCGAGTGTTCCATGGCATCGGGTCTGCTGTTGCATCATTATGATTCTGATATGGTTTCTTGTAGACAAAAGTATCTTTCCTTGCTTGCCAGATTGCGGTTCCAGTGTTACTCTACAGTGTTCTTCCAGTGCTTCTTTGTAGCATGTCATATCATTGTAGGGGGGTTTTGTCCCACTGGGTTTTCCTCCTCTACCTCTTTCTTGCATTTGTAAATGGGTACCTGATCAGGCCTAGTTGTCGGGACCCATCTTTTCTTGCATGCATCTTCTTCTAGTGTTTTAGCTTCTTCCTAAGTTCATCTTAAGGGGGGGTGTTAGAGTAATAAGTTATTATGCTTAATTAATTATATCATACTGGTTAATTAATTAAGTCACTTATTCATCTAGTTGCTTAAGCTAAACTTAGGCGCATTAATAATTATTTATTAATTATTAAGTGTGCACACTAGGGTTTCATTTAGGGTTTCCCCTTTAGGGTTTCTTGATCTCCTTCATAAGGATTGATCTCTTTGTAATAACAGAGATTCTGATAATGCATTTTACACTTTGAGGTTTACAGATCTTGTTTTGTTCTGAATGTCTTTTGCATGTAACAGGTTATTGCATGCAGGTGATCTTGGATTCTAACACTTATAATGTATGAGATAATGAATAAACATTTGAGTATTTATTAAACTATATATTTCTGACTATCATGCTTATTATTTGCACTATCTATATCTTGTTCGAAAGCACGTGTTTTTAGGATTTTACCCATAGCAGCAAGGCGGTGAACCATTTGATAAAATGCCTTCATAGACATGTACGATAAATGTGGTGGCATAAAGAAGGCAAAGAACTATTTGAAAAAATGCCTCAAAGAAATGTGGTCTCATGGTGATGGAATTCCATTACAAACAAATGTGTCATGGCATTCCATCACCATAAGACCACATTTCTTTGAGGTAGTTTCTCAAAAAATTCATTGCCTTCTCTATGGTATTATGTTGGGATGGGGTGGATGGTATAGTGTGGTTTTGGTTATGAGATGGAGGGCAATCATGACATGAAGAGGGAAGGATGGGGACATGAACAAGTGTAATAAAAGGTGGAAGGTTCCATGGATTGGTAAATTGAGGATGAGGACCTTGAAAATAATTTGAAGGGGAATTTTGGCTAATGGGTTGGTTTCTATTCTTCAAGCAGTGAGTTGTTTGAAAAATGCCTCAAAGAAATGTGCGAGACCACATTTCTTCAAGGAATTTTTTCATACTACTCACTGCCTTGACTATGATATTGCTTACTATTATTATTTGATAGATTTTTTCCAAGCATCCATATTTGTTGGAAAACACCTATTTTAGGATTTTAGCCATAGCAACAAGGAAGTGAGTAGTTTGGTAAAATGCTTTGGTACACATGTATGGAAAATGTGGTAGCATAGAAAAGGTGGTGAGCTATTTGAATAAATGCCTCGAATAAATGTGGTCTCACGGTGGTGGAATTTAATTCCATCACCATGAGACCACGTTTCTTCGAGGAATTTTTTCAAACTACTCACTGCCTTGACTATAATATTGCTTGCTATTATTCTCTGATAGACTTTTTCCAAGCATCCATAGTTTGTTGGAAAACGCCTATTTTAGAATTTTAACCATAGCAGCAAGGAAGTGAGTAGTTTGATAAAATTCTTTAGTACACATGTATGGAAAATGTGGTAGCATAGAAAAGGTGGTGAGCTGTTTGAAGAAATGCCTCGAATAAATGTGGTCTCATGGTGATGAAATGGCATTCCATCACCATGAGACCGCATTTCTTCTAGGCATTTTTTCAAACTACTCACTGCCTTGTCTATGTTATTGCTTACTATTATGCTTTGATAGATTTTTTCCGAGCATCCATAGTTTGTTGGAAAGCACATTTTTTAATCTTTTAGCCATAGCAGCGAGGAAATGAACTGTTTGATAAAATTCTTTGGTAGACATGTATGGAAAATGTGGTAGCATAGAAAAAGCGATGAGCTGTTTGAAAAAGTGCCTCAAAGAAATTGGGTCTCATGGTGATGGACATCACCATGAGACTGCATTTCTTTGAGGCATTTTTTCAAACAACTCATTGCCTTGTCTATGCTATTGCTTACTAGTATTCATTCATATATTTCTTCCAAGCATCCATAGCATAGACAAGGCATCGAACTGTTTGAAAAGATGCCTCAGTAAAAAGTGGTCTCATGGAATGCCATGACAAGAAAATGCAATTGGAAGCTGCTCCTACTTATTACTTATGCTATGTGAAGTAATTGCATCACTGCTTATGTTTACTTTCTAAACAACTATATTGTAGTTGAAATTCTGTCATCTATCAACATCTAGTTATTAGTTATGGAATGTGAAGTAATGCTTTGAGTTTGAAAGATGTGCAATGCAACATAATCAATGATATGAATATAAACTAAACAAATCTATTAAGTACAATTCATTAGTTAAACTCTTTATTCTATTACCTTCATGTAGGTTTGTCTAAATCCACTGGCATTGGAAAGTGTTCCCTCAAAACCTCCAATATTAGCCTATTCAACATCCAAAATCACATATTAGAATACCATTCATAAAAAAATGCTATTAACATGTAATAAATTTATAATTGTTTACTAGTTACATACCTCAACAGTAGATGTAGTGGAGAAATAAGCGGGTGTAGGGCCGGTGTATCTAGTATCAACACTGTGACCCTAAAATTTTATTAAAATCATAAAACTAAATTAGTTAATCTTGCATTTCAAAATTGAAATTAAAAAAATTAAATTCAAGGAACATGCTAAAATTTACCTAAGAATCGATGCCATAGGCCTCACCATCTCCATAGCTACAGATGTATCTGACGTAGCATCCTCTTGAGTGTTAGTGGGGTCATATGAACAAGTCGCCCCACAAGCCTGACACAAATGTGGTCTAAGCCCACCACTCAAAGACTCCCATGGATGGTGCTATAGTATAGGGTTGTCATGTTGGATGACACTTTGGGTCAAAGAGCTGATGGCCTGTAATGTCTCTACCTTGGCACTCTCCTTCATGATGGAAGGGATAATGATGTGCTCATGAGGCGGCCTAGCGAGTGGTCATCTCACTTACCACCTAGGATCCTGTTGTGCACCAGTTCTATCTTGAGCCAACCCCCCACCTCTCCCCTAGAAGTCCCTCATATCAAAATAATTTAGGATTTTGTTCACGATGAACTCATAGTATAGTTTCCTCAAGAAATATTGCGGGACTTCACAATTGTTGCATGGTGGGTAATCAAAAACCATGTACCACCTATCCCAAACAAAGTTCCTAATCTATTGGTGGTGGCACCAATGGATAGGAAACCTCTTTGCATTGAGGATAAGATTTGCATTTGTGTGTGGGCCAGTGAATAATGAGCACAAATCTAATTTTTTGATCTTTTACATCTTTATATGATAATTTATCTCAGTAATAATCCCTAGTCGCCTGCCTCCTATCTTGCCAACCAATGAACTGTTTGTCGATTGAAACTACATGTTTTAATATTTCTTTGAGTGAAGTTGCAAGGGTATTTCTTTCCATGGTTGAACTGTTTGGATCGTTCAACCTCGTGATTAACTCCTCAATTTATTTTTTGTCATTTTCAATTTCACTCATTAAGTTTTGTTGAGTACCAGGAGGATGTTGAGGGATTGGTGGAGGAGATTTTTGTTGTGCTTGTGCTTGTTGAGGATTTTGTTGATGTTGTTGTTGTTGTTGTGCTTGTTGAAGATTTTGTTCCTATTTTTGTTATCATTCTTGTTGAGTATTTTGAGGAGGGCTTTCCGGTTCATTAACATCTCCTACAAATTTAAAAAATAAATATCAAAAATAGCCTAAAACTAATAAATTTATAACAAAAAATAAAAAATCCTTACCTCTCAAACCTCCTCATCAATGTGGCAGAATTCTGGTGACAAAAAAACAACAATTTGATGAAAAAACTTGCTAGATGGCTCCTCCCAGAATGCGGGCGCAAAAAAGAAGGGTTTTGGCTACGAGCACAAAAAAACACAGCCACAATGAAAGTGATTTTGAATTGCTTTTTGTTTTTTTCTTTTGATACCTCATAATGTGAGCTCATTATAATGTGACTCATAACGTGGACACGTTATAACACGCTCACATTATGAGCTTTCAAAAAAAAAATCAAATTTGGCCACAGATTGGCCCCCCATCTTTTTGCACCTACCCCCCATCATTATGAATAATAATTTTTAAATAAATCACACAAATGAAATCTAAATTCTCTAAAAAAATTAGTGTAACTTAATAGGGCCAAGATACCACTTACCCAAAAAATCTCCAAGAAATTATCAAATTTGTAGCCTTGAAAGAAAAATTGTTGGAAACCCTAATTTTGTAATAAGTTGCTCACTTCTTCTCCAATTACTTTGATATATATATTGTAGATGATTCAATATTATCTTCAAAAACCCTTTAAAAATCAATAAATTTTTTTCCAAAATTTGAGAGATTTGTTTCACCAAATGACCTCCAAAATTGAAAAAAATGCCTTGCCTTCATAGTGTCAAGATCATGCTCTAATACCACTTGTAATGAAATAAGTTGCACAATAGAGGATAAAATGTGAAATATTCTAAAAATATTTCATAGTAGATGAAAATAACAAGACACTTGAATGGGGAAACCTCAAAATATCTACTTGATGAGACTACAATTCACAATTTGAAGATCAAACAAGACTCACTACCTCCTACATATCCCCTACTTATGCCTAGGATATCACTTAGGTTGACCTAGATAACCCTATAGAAGCATTCAGCTGACCTAAATAACAATATAATAACCCCCATAACCCTATTTCTACTCTAATATTAAGGGTGTATCATGGGCCATCTTCAATAAGAATTTCAGCATAGCATCGTGAATAGAATATATCAAAGTGGGGAATCTCATTCCTATGTAATGTAGTCCTTCAAAACCACATCTTGAATCCCTTCTCCATTTCCATGCTAAGTTTTACTCATAACTACAATCTTAAGTTCCCAAAATCATTACATCCATCTAACACCCTCACCCTAATAGCATAGGAGTTAGGCTTTCTTAGGAGTGCTAAGGAGATATGTATCTATTCTTTGACATGTACTATTTTTATCCAACCACATACTTTTTTAGCCAAATCTAAATTAATTGGATACATGCATATTTTTAGACACCACTATTTTTGTATGGTTGTTTCTCTATATGTGCATCCACAATATGAGCTAATTTATCAATTTATCTATAACATTCATATCTCTGTTTTTTTTTTTTTAAAATCTTTTTTTCTTGCAACAAGGAGTGTGTGTGTGCTTAACTCACATGGCTCAAACTGGTATGAGAATTGATCCAATAGATCTTACACACTATTACATGGTATTAGAGTGGTATTTGAAATCACTCACTTGGCTCGATAATTTACTATTAAGCTTTTTTATTGTAATTTGTGGAGATAATGGTTATATGTATAGTTTGGTTGTGTGTTTTGTGTTCTAAGAATCTTTGTGCAGAGGTCATGAATCTTTGAGCTGTATTTTCTCATGTTGGATCTTAGAAAGGGCACATAAATCACAAAATAAAATTTCACAAATTAAAACCTCATGAATTTTAAAAGGTTGATCCAAATGTCTGTGTTTGAGGCCATGTGCCTATAAAAAAAAATTAGCCCTTGGTCACATTACATGGTCATATGAGGGCTAAAAACATGGGTTAGATACCAGTAAGGGTTTATATTTAGCCCCCTCTCCAATTTCAGTTAGAAATGCAACTTTAAGTTTTTAAGTGTAAAAAAAATAGGTGACATGGGAAATATTGGAATTACTATAACTTTTGAATGGCAACTCAAAATGGAGTACCATTTTTTCTAATGTGAATATTTTATATGTCCAATCCATTGAAAATGTTATCACACTAAAATTATAATGTTCCCTTTTTCATTCCATTGGACATACTATGCACTAAATATATAAAGTGTCAAAATCAGGGGGGGTCTCAATATTGAATAAAAGATGGGTGTTATTATGTCATGTCATGTGTACTTCCACATTTCATTCCTACATTTATTTTCTATAAAATAAATCAGCTTAAGCATGGATTTAAATCAGATTGTCAAACCTTTAACACCTTTTAATTATCATGATTGGAAACTAAAAGTATCAATTCTACTAAAGAATAAATGGTTGTATAGGGTAACAATGGGCACTGAGAAAGAACAAATGTGATCAAGCCTTCAAATTCATTTGTCTTAATGTGTTTTCTAAACTTCTCTTTCATGTAGAATCCTTGAATACATCCAATGAATTTTTCCTCACATTAAGTTTTTGGGAAGACAGATGAAATGAAAAGTCATGAGTTAGAGAATGAACTCATTAGTTTGAACCTCGGTTCATTTGAAACCCTAGAGGACTTCTTCACTAAATTCAAATCACTAAGGTCACAATTGAAAGAATGTGATATAGAAATAAAAGAGGATCAAATTATTCTTTCTATATTCTCCAAATTAGGTCCTAATTATTGTTTTTGTATCTATTTCTACTCTCCAAATTAGGTTCTAATTATTTTGGATTAACATTGCCTTCGTAAACATTGGTGTTGATAGGATTTTGGTTGGATGGCTCTTGGTTTATGATGTTATTGAGGTTAACAAGTTACACTTGAGAAAAAAATTGCATGTACATGAGGATATAAAATCATTAATTGTTCCATAAATTATATGATTTCAACTTAATAGAGCTTTATTAGTTGGAAACCATGGTCATGAAACCACCTAACGTACTTATATGCATATGCGGCTCAAACATAAAGATAAGATGTATTTACTCACAAAACTCACTTAAAAACTAAGCTTTGATAATAAAAAAATACAAAAAGGATCATACAAAGGGCATGGAAAAATTATCAAGCTACTTGAAAAGAGAGCATTTCCAATTTAGCATGCCAAAATCTAATATAATAAAAACTTAAGAAAACCCATTATACCCAGAACCCATTATATTTCATTTGCTTCAATATCACCATCTTGTTCACCACTAACCATGGATCTTTCAAACTTTAGTGGGTCTTTGAAGACTTAAATTTTCCAGACTACAAGGGACCACTGCGAGCAAAAAAGGGTCCTAGTTCAGATGGCATGTGTGGAGGGTTGAAAGATTTGTGTTTTGATGTAGAGTAAGTTTTATGGCATCTTCATCATTGTTTTATCCTACAAAAGTTAAAAAGCATCCCAAAAAAATAGTTCTTGTGACTACTAACCTACACATTTCTCACTTTTGAGCTATCAAAGTGCATGAATATGTGGATAACTTGACCTTTAGTTTGTAGAAAATATAAAAGATATCAATACCATGTTTTTAAATACCCCTATTTTCTCATTGTAATAGATGTACATGCATATGGAAATGCTTAGGTTTAGATTAAGTCAACATGAAGAAAACTTCTCTCTCAACAGATTTTAACAAAAAAGATTAGTTAGAATTTACAAATTACCCATAAATCAAATCAAAATTATGAATGAAAAAGGAAATGTTTCACTTGGTTGTCAAAATGTGAGTAAAACTAGACTAAAAATTATTCTAAACTCAATGCTCATCTCAAATGAAGCAAAAAAAAAAAAGTTTAAAATGAAAACATGTAAATAAATAAAGTTATTGAATGCAAACTTCATTGTTGCAAGTGGATTTTCTCAAAAGATTGAGATGTAGTTGTTCAACTATTTGCTTTAAAATCTTACGACATGTACTTACTGAAAACACATATCCATTTTTTATAATTTGTAGCTCTATTTATAATTTCTTGAGAGGGAAGATGAACAGTTGAGATTTATATGGAAAATTGACGAAGGAGAATGAATGAGATTATTTTTCTCTAGATCAAGGAGAAGATGATGGGTGCTGATCTAGTTTGTTTAGGATGAAGAGATGAGATTAAATTAATTAAAAATAAGAATAATCAGAAATAATTAATTGCAACCAAAAATAGGAGGGAAGAGCAATTAATGTTCATTTGTAAAAATGGTGAAAGAAAAATAGATTAATTAAATAATATATTTATTTAATTAACTAATATGATGAAAGTATTAGAATAAAATGGATTTACATAAACTAAGATTGATACGATGTTAAAAAAAATCGGATACCTATACATTCAATTTATAACACTTAAAATTATGTGAAAAAAACCCAAAACATATCTATGGGGACCTCTACCTGCAAAGACAAGGAAAAGTCAAAACTTAATTTTCTTACAAAATCAAAAAGATTATAATTAACCTTAGAAAGACATACTGAAGTTTACCTCATCAAATGTAAATATAAATCTAGTCCCACTAAATATTGATTCCTAACAGCCTAACACTTGCACTTAATCCTTCTCTTAATTGTTTTAAATTTTATTTTGATTTTTACTTTTTTAGATCAAAGTACAAACTCCAAATGAAATCATTTCTCCCTTTTAGAAACCATTCCTTACCTCAAATTTTTAAATCTATATAATTCAAAATGTTGAATAGAAGAGAAAACTAATTCTTTGTTTGAAAAAATTAAATTTCAAATTTCAATATTATTGTCTATATAAGTTAAACAACTATCAACATGAAAGCATAATAAAATGTTCCTCCCACACAAAATAAACAAATCCATTGCAATAAATTTTAAATGTTGATTTCAAATTCATTAATAAAAAAATCAAAACTTTCGATAAAGTTAAATGCTAATTTTATTTTTTTTAGTTTATATATACATATTATTAGATCAATTTATTTTTTAATTAATTATGATGAATTATCCACTTTCAATTATATTACAATGGTAAAGACTAATTACTATGTGGCACTTATTTGTATTGACGAACATTTTCATACATATCGAAAAATATTTGATACAACAAAAATTAATACACTATATATATATATATATATATAATGTTTTATGTTTCACTTCTACTCATTTCACTTTTCTATGAGAAGTTATATATAGTTGAAACATCATAGTGTGCAATTACCTCTAAATGTGAAAGCAGAGTTGTTTTTCTTTATTCTTAATATATAAAATCAGCTTGAGACTTCAATAAAGAGTATATATTTCAATTATATAATGTTATCTATTTCATATTATGCATCCACTTTATATGTTATATATTATGATTAAAGTGTCAACTTTCTACATTGAGGGTACCCCTCATCATATACAATGGCACTTTGTGACTCTTTATATCAATCAATTGGTTCTTTATATTGAGTGGACAAATTACTTATCAAATTCTAGATGAAAATGTAAAATAAAATGTTTCGCCTCTAGTCATATCACTTTTCTATGAGAAGTCATACATAGTTGGAACATCATAGCATGCAATTACCCACTAAATGTGAAAGCGGAGTTGTTTTTCTTTATTCTTAATATGTAAAATCAGCTTGAGACTTCAATAAAGAGTATATATTTCCATTATATAATGCTATCTATTCCATATTATGCATTCACTTTATATGTTATATATATTATGGTTAAAGTGCCACTTTTCTACATTGAGGGTAGCCTTCATCATATACAGTGGTACTTTGTGACTATATCAATCAGTTGGTTCTTTCTATTTTGTGGACAAATTACTTATCAAATTCTAGATGAAAATGTAAAATAAAATGTTTCGTCTCTAGTCATATCACTTTTCTATGAGAAGTCAAACATAGTTGGAACATCATAGCATGCAATTACCCACTAAATGTGAAAGAAAAGTTGCTTTTTCTTTATTCTTAATATGTAAAATCAGCTTGAGAGTTCAATAAAGAGTATATATTTCAATTATATAATGTTATCTATTTCATATTACGCATCCACTTGATATGTTATATTCTATGGTTAAAGTGTCTATTTTCTACATTGAGGGTAGTCCTCATCATATACAGTGGCACTTTGTGACTCTTTATATCAATGTGTCGGTTCTTTATATTGAGTGGACAAATTACTTATCAAATTTCAGATGAAAATGTAAAATATAGAAAAATTGACCACAACTAATGATCATATATAACAAAAAGCAACAATAAAAGTACCTTCTTTTTTATATCAAAGATGGCCCTCACCGTAAACAACAGATGATGACTCTTTACATCAACACGTTGTCTCTTTACTTTGAGTGGACATCATAGATGAGATTGTAAAAACAAAAAAAACAAAACAAAATATTGATCATACATAATAAAAGAACAAAATATTCCCATTACAAAATCATGGGCTTTCTGCATCAAAGGTGGCCCTCACCATATTGTGACTCTTTACATCAATATGCTCTTTATATTGAGTGGACATCACCTTCCAATTTGTGATGAGATTGTAAAAATATATGGGGCAGAAAGCAGTGAACGAGATACCAAGAAAGGAAGGTGTTGAGGACGTGTGGGGATGCAAATGCAACTTGCTTTAATGGAGGTCGTTGCAGGGTTAACATCAGATACTCTTTATGGGCCACCATTTATTAGGTGGGCCAAATTTCCTTAACCTTTTTTTAGTTCATACTATAAATTGTGAATTGCATTCCTTATGCAACTAATAAAGCAGGAACGTACAGTGTCTAGGTTCCTCGAATGATCATATTCAATTCTTCCATGAAAGAATAATTTTTGTGGTGGTTTATAATGATACCATGTGTAACTGATTTATGTGATAATGTATAGTCTAGCTTGTTGCAATTTAAGGAAAAGTGAACATTTTGTTGAGACAATTTAATTGTGTTTATGAATTGAAAATTTGTATTATGAAAATGTGTGGGTAAATAATGGTCGTTCATGTTATTGGTCATTTAATTTACATTAATCAGATTTAAATTGAAATAATAATTCATTTTTATTCAATTTTTAGTATCTAATGTATTTAGTTGAAAGTTGTTTTCATTTTATTTGTGATAATTTTCTATTTGTATTGTGTAGTAAATGTTTCACATAGTATTCTTGTTACACTCTTAATTTATAGCATGCATTGGAATATGTGGTTGATTTGTAGGTAGGACAGTTTTTAATTGGGTCATTTATGGATCCATAAGTATAATATTGTATTTTGGGTTAATCTCATTGGGATATTATTGTAGTAATTAAGTATTATATCGTAAATTATATTCTTGTTGAAGACTTTGGGAGGTTACCTCCTCATAGTGGCTTATTATTGTCAAGTATTTACATCTCATTTTCTATCATGTTTTTCTCTTGTGCAAGTAAATTCATTACAAGTGGTACTAGAGCATGATCATAACACTTGAAAGACAATAAGCAAGGTGAATTTTTTGAATTATAAGGTCATGTTATTAAGCACATATTTCCTTTAGTTCTATATTATTTTAAATAAATCTAGAGTGTTGATTAAGAACATGTTAGAGTAGATACAATCCCAATTTGAGGTCATTCTAAGAATTTTTGAAGGCATTATTATGAAATTAGAGTTTTGCCAAATTCACTTCCAAGATACTACTACTAATTAAGTTTTTTGACAAAATTTCACTAGGGTGAGGGTTATACTTAAGTAAGTTATAATTAAAAATCTATCATATTTTTATTTGTTCTAAGTTATTATAAAAATTATTTTTATATCATCATGGAGGGAGTTCAAGCAAAGGAAAGAAAGATTATAGTGTGAACACTTGAAAAGACACTTGACAAAATGAGTCAATATTAGATGAAATGAATCCCATAGATGTTAAAGCTACTATAAATGAAGTAACTAGTAAGGCTAACAAGAAACTGTGCTTTGAATAATGAAAGAGGAGATCAAAGGGACCACCAAGAAATAAGATATCAAGGAAATACTCAAAAAAAAAAAAAAAATTCAAGAGTTCTATGGAAGCCCAAAAAATTGATTCACACAAAAAGATGTGAGAAGGAAGGGTGACTTCTAAGGGATTTGACAATTCTTGGTTTGAATTTGATTTATAGTAGGTCCATCACCCAAAATAGTTATATGACCAACTCTAAGCACTTCATGCAAATAATGGATATGTAAAAGTTTGATGGAAAGGATCCAACAAATTGGCTCTACCAAATGGTGAAGTTATTTTATCTTCATCATATTCCATGTCAAAAGAAGATTGAAATTTAATTATTATATTTAGAACAAGATCAATACATTTGGACCTATTGTTGGCTATGCGATGAGGAAAATAATGAATGGGTGTGTAGTTACATTATGACATATTTTCCAAGAGGAACTCACAATGTACATTATATCATTAGTCTTATGGGTAGTTATGTTAGTTGTAGATCACAATATTTAAAAAATAGGTATGCAATTAAGAACTATACTCAACAATTTCAAATCTTGTCTTTAATAGTGGAGCATCTTACAAAGGAAATTTAAATACTATATCTATGGGGTCTAAAGGACCACATCAAATATGAGGTACATATAGTCAATCTAACCTTTGTCTTTGAATCAATGATTATGGAAATGTAGGTAGAGGAAAATATTTTGGCTACTAGACTACAAGGTTTCATAAATATAAGAGAGGAACTCCCCAACACAATCATCCCATTAATCTAATAGATTAACTCCTTAATAAATTCAAGAAAAGGGGTCAAAGGGTTATATTTTTAGTTGTAATAGAAAATACAATTGCTAAAATAAATATGCTAAAAATAAGTAGTTCTACATTGAATGTGCTAGTAAATAAGAAGATGATGAAGAATAATAAATATTAGAAAATATTGACAACCTAGATAATGAATCAAGAGATGTCTAACCAACTATTTCTTATCATGCACCTTTTAGAATTAGTACTTTGCAAACCCTCGAGGTAGTTGGTTTCTTAGAAAAGAGATAGTTATAGTGTTGAAAGACTTAAAAATCACTCACAACTTCATCAATACTCAATTTTTCACTCATCTAAATTATTATATTTATCTAGCTCTATATTTTTAGGTCATGATTGCAAATGGGGGTATAGTCAATTATCTAGGGAAATAACATAGTATTAAACTTGGCATCCAAGAGATTATCAACTAGATTGTTCTATGTGTGTTATTCATATTTGAGGCATAAAACATTGTTGTGGGAATCCAATGGATTGCACCATATTGGAAATGGTTACATGATGAACTTCCAAGAGTTGTTCAACTATTTTCACTTGAATGGTATGATATTTAGATTAAGAGGGTTATGTGAAACACATCCATAGATGGTAAGCTCTCACAAAGTATAAATAAATGATTAACCAAGTTATGGATATATTTGTGGCCCAACTATTTTTATTAGAAGCACAACAGTCAAAAATTCCTACATTTCTAGATTTGCAAGTAATTGTAGATAGGTTCTTAATAGTTTTTAGGATATGCCAAAAGATTGCCTCTCAAAGAGATCATGATCATTCCATTCAAGTAGTACCAAAGAGCCAACAACCTAGTGTCAAACCCTACAAGAAATGTTTTTTAGTGGTGAGATTTTTCCAATTGGTGAATAATTGGTATTGGGCAATTCAATTTGGCATTTAGGCGCCCAAATCACCCAAATTTTACAATTTATCAATCCAATAGATATTAAATCAACACAAATTTATTTATGATGTATTTATACATTTTTTTTCATAGTTAACTACACATTTGCAATGGGGAGTTACCTAGAATTTTGGAGGCATATTTTAAAATCATCACATTCACCAATACCATTAAAGTTCCACCCCATCTGAGGGCCAATTTTATCAATTCCATGATAATACAATGCTAGTCATATGAACATAATTTCCTTGGAATCACATACTTTTTGGATTGGGGTTCCAATTGCCCAATATTTACATCATCTTACAATATGTCAGACTCACTATACTTTTACTCTGAGCTATTTTATAATTTGTCGAATTTCACTAAATTTGAATTCATACAAATATACTTAAATTTTAAATTAATATTTTACATATTTTATTTTTCCCTCGATTCAAATTAACTTGATTCTTGAATCTTTGCATCATTTGAAGAATTATATTTTAGATACCCATCTTTGGTTTCTTCTATTCCCAATATGTACTTGCTACCTAGAATTCAATTTTTAGTGAGCCATAGACAACTACAAGTGTAAGTGAGTCAACAAAATGTGTCATAATTTTTTTAATATTTTATAATATAATATTTCTCTAGTTTAGTTATCTATTTGTTCAAAGTTATAAATGATATTGAGTACAATAAGTAGTGAGAAATTTAGGCCTCAAGGATCTATGTTATTTATTTATTTTTGTCTATTAGCTTTTGTAAGCATAAAATATAAACAATAAAGAGATTATAGTAAATAAAATTTAAGCTTAAATTGAATTAAACACTCACCTCTGATAGGGTGAAAAGACTAATTGCATAAAAAAAATGGATTAGAAACATAATATGACACCTCTTGAAAAATGGATGCTCTCTAGAAATAATAAAATATTTGTTGCTTAGTTTAACAACATATACTTGCTCAAAATCATGATGAGAAAATGGTGGAATTGATCTTAATTTATAGATTTTGATGAGATGAATGAGTGGATAGGATTTGTTCTTAGATCATGAGTTTATCTCATTAAAGGTAGGGTGGATGTGAAAATTTGGTATCTATTTTTAGATTATTAGCTCATTTATTTATTTAATGGAATTATATAATTATTCACATCAATTAATTAATTGATTTGATTTAATTTGTTAACTAATTTGATTAATTATTTTTTATTAAATTATTTATGGATAATGGTTTATTTTAATATTTGTCAAAATAATATTTAAATTAATTATATGATAAATATTATTTAATCAATTTTATTTTTATAGAGTGAATTAATTAAGGCAAGATGAATTATTTTAATAAGGGGATGTTGTTAGAAATCGAGATGGGGATGGGGATATGGATATGAGTGTATGCAATATTCAATATCTACATTTTGCCTTTCTTTGAAATGGTGTTGCAACAACAAGAAGTAATGGTGTTTCAAATAATTAAAAAATTATAAAAACTTGGTGATATGACATTGGTGATAGATGATGCCTCTAGTGTCCAAGATTAAGGACTAATTGATTGATTGAAAAAAAAATTATGTGGGAATGATATATCCTAAGAACAACAAGAAGATTGATTAATATTGGATTCAAATGTTGCTTTAACACTTAGAAAGGCTTTAGATTTAGGATTGGATCAATTTGGTATTAAATTGGATGATGGGATGTCCCCTTAAGAGGACATGTGGGTTTTATGAACATTAGTGTGCTCTTGAAATAGATGAAACTAACAAATTAGTGAAGGGGCAACTATAATGAATGAGTTGGGTGGGACAATGGAACTATTAGATGATTAAAAATGTGCAAGGGTGTCTTATCATGGATTATGATGATAGAAAATCAGAAATAAAAAATAGTATGATATCTTTCTAGAGTATTTGTGCATAGGTACATAAAGGAAATCTAATAGATATTGATGTGTTTGAGTAACTCAAAACAAATATGCTATGCTTAGGTACCTTATAAGCATAGGAGCTAATCTTTCCCTCCATTGACCCCACTAATCCTAATCAAACACACATATCCTCTCATACCCCATCCAAGGGCCAAATACAATCTATTAGGCCCAGCTACCTTTGTTTGGTTTGGTTTCCTCATAAACAAGCAATTTGAAAATACCAGTAGCTTCAAGCTAGCTAATGATGGATTTCCATCTTTCTTTGAAATTAATGAATATCCCATCATAAATTACATCCATATAATATTGAACTATCAAGGAAAATTATTAGGCTTACATGAGAAAGGAATCCTAGAGCCTATTCATGTTTATGAAAATCAAGAATTTTACGACATTGGATACAATTCTCTTGGCAAGAAGAATAAGTATGTTAATGTTACAAGTACTAGGGTCACTTTTCTCAACATCAAAACTACTCCCTCTCATCATTTTTACAAATAAAATATTATCACCAGTCCTTTGATCAACCCCATCACCTCCATCACCAATTATTTCACAGATCCCATCACTAACCTTAACCATCCACCTCCTATATCCATTACCTTGGATCAATGATATCACACACCATTCAACATCTTCCATAATAATGAACATATGACCACCTTCCTAGGACTTCAAGATCACATCTCAATATGTATAGGTTATGATGCTCGTAAAGATGATTCATTGATTAACATCTTATACATAACCCCCTCTTGCATTTAAATCTTGCATAGGTTATGAGGCTCCTAAAGATGATTGATTGCTTAACATCCTATCCATAACACTTGAAATGTACTTGTGAACCCCTAAACCTGCAAATGCACAAAGATGACAAACATTGTTAGTGTTAGATCAAAATGCATGCAAATATGAGAGATTCCCCACAAAATTCATCTATTCAAGCTAAAATTAGGAAAATAACAAAACTTAAAATAACAATGAAAGAAATCCTAATTAAGCTAATAGCATGATGATCTTATGGGGGAATTGGTGCCAATGATGTGTTGCAATTGGCCCTTTCAAAATTCCTAAGTAGCAATGATATGTGAATATAGAAATGGTCAAATCTCCAAAGAGATTTGAGCATAACCTTGGTATCAAATGTGATAAAATGATGAATGCTTGGATGTGATGAGCAAAATTAGTTCTCAATTGGAGAGAGTAACTTTGCATGTGAATTGTGGATGAGATTGAGAAGAGAGGTCTCCAATTTATAGACTTCTATTTGGAATAAGTGAGCAAGATTGAGCAATGTGGGACAAAAGATAATCCAATGGCATTGTGCCACTTGTCCACATGTGATTGGATGAGGAATGAGCACATTTTGGCCAATGTGTATGATAAATGCATAAATTTGAATTTGAAATGGTGAGTTGATTTGTTGAAGGGGGAAGAGAAGTGAAGTAAATGTCACTTGGCTCAAGGTCAAGGACATGTAAGAGGCATTGAATGCCTTGTTGGAAGGACCAAGTCCACTTGGCCTTTTTGAATTCAAATGAGGGAATATTCCCTTTTGATGCTTTGTGAGGGAAAATAGACAAATTAATAAATCAAATTAATTGATTTATTGTGCAACTTGCATTCTCTAGAGGATTTTAGTGAGAAGGATTAACTTAATCAATGTTTTGATTAATTTAATGAAGAATTAGGTGATGTGACAATTTTAGACTTAGATTTATGAATTGATTTAAGTCCAGAATTGAGAGGAAATGATTTATTAAATAAATGATTTGATTTATTTAATCAAGAAGGAATATGTTAGATTAAATCAAATAAGGTTTTAATTTATTTAATTTAATAAGAGGACTTTAGAGATTTTAATTAAATAAAATAATTTATTCAATTAAATAGATATGCAATGGTTAATTAAATTAATTGATTAATTTAATCATTGAAAGAGGAAGACTTAATCCAATAAATAATGATTTATTAAATTAAGAGATAGAATGTGATGAAATGCTAAGAATGTAATTTAAGAGGAAGCGTTGTTAGTAATCGAGATCAGGTGTGCCAAAACGAACTTGTACATTTTCCATGTCTACATTTTGCCCCTTTTTGAAGCAATGTACTTGTTGCATTGATTCAAAGAATAAATTGTTGTGATCAAAGTTCAAAAATTTATCGATTTTTCAAATGCCCCACTACTGCTCCAATGGAAGGATATTGTTGGATATCGCCCCCTCAAGAGATCGGACGAAAATTTTGATTTTTGAATGATCTCGCGAAAAAAAGATGACAAGGTGCCCAACAGGCCAGAAATGCCCCAGAATGCCAAAAAATGCATTAAATTGCTAGAAGGGATGCAGAATGATTCTCAGTTGGATGAAAACGGGTTCGGGGGACCAAAACTCTAGCTGGAAGGTCAAACTAGGTTGAAAAACCCTAATTTTTAGGCTTAAATAGACCTTGAGGGGTCATTTTCAATTCATTTGCAATCTTAGCCTTTAGAAAATTTCACATTTGAGCTCTGAGTCTTGGTTGAAATGGCGCAACAACAGCTTCCTAGGCACATGTTGAAGAGGTTTCGGACCCACCAGCGGCCAGTCGGCACAGGACCCGTGGTATGTACCCCTATCCAACTTTCAAATTTATCGTTTTACGTGCATTAAATAGGGTCCAAGTCTTGTACAAACTGCGCAGGGCTATATGGCACCGCGGAAAGTGCCTTATCGCAACCGTGCGGTCCCCTATTGCACTGCATATGTGAAGTGCGCCGCATAGGCCACTTTGCAATTTAGCATTTAGTTGACCAAAATTCCACCGCACAGCGTAGTTAGGAATTTAGGGTTTGCCTTAAGCAGGACCACATATGAAAAGTGCGTCATGCGGGCCACTTTGAAACATTCAAAATATCAAACTCCACCACGGCGATGTAGTTTGGAACTTTTCAAACTGGGCTGCACCCACAAACAGCGTCGCATTTGCCAGTTTAGAGCGAAATTAACATGAGATGTAATAAAAAAAAATTCTTCTATGATGCGATGGCCTTCCCTGTGTGGGAGGAGCCTGGTGTACTTTACTCACGGGAGCATCGATGGCCAGTGCTTAGCAGAGTAGGGGATATGTCTGAGTTGGTCCAGGACCACCTTGGTGCCATTCGTCTCTAGTATGTTGCATACATCCCTCCCGTTTGGGCTCACTTAGGTATGCTTATGGCTCTAGCAGAGCAATGGCATAGTGAGAATTCCTCCTTCCATCTTCCTACCAGTGAGACCACTATCACTTCCAAGGATGTATGGCGTTATGGGGTTATGGAGTTGGATGCGATTGAGTTTTGTGACAGTCGGATCAATTTAGAGCTATACCACGGCCACGTGCACACGTACAGATTAATTATTGTTGCTATCATCTCAGGCCTTGTAGTGCCTGATTGGTGGGGTTGATACTTCAGTCTCGAATAGGGACTAGCATGGGATCAGATGGTTCACCGCAGGGAGTGCTTCGCTTGGGGACTGGTGTTACTGGCATCCCTCTATAGGGATCTTCATGAGTTTTCTTATTTGGACAGCAGGTCCATTGGGGCTAAAGGTACCTTACTACACGTCTGGGAATGGGAGAGGATCTCAGTGCTTCGCCTGGATATCACACCAGTTCTCCTAGAGACAGATGATCCCCTTGTTTGGCGGTACGGCGGGGTAGTGATGCACTTTTCTTTCACTGGCGTAGGTGGTATTTCGCACTAGCGGCGAGTTATCGATGATATCAGAGAGTTCATCTGGAGACCGTGGATGGGTGTTGGTTCGTGGCGAGATGATGATCAGCAGCTCTTCTTTGCCTAGTAGGATAGATTAATGCAGGGCTGAGAGCACACCATGATTGAGAGGTATCTTCTAGATAGGGTTGCTCATCAGTTCGGGGAGGTATAGGACAGGCTTGATGACCAGTATGTGGCCATCTTTGCACACACGACCAAAGAGACAACATGGGGCCAACCCATCTCAGAAACCGAGGCAGTGTCCTCATTTAGGAAGTTAGTGGCTCGATCATGGCCATATGATCAAGGGCCAGCAGATGCGGGGGTCACTCCAGCTTATAGGGCATGGTTCAGACCTCCTCTCAAATTGACAGTTCCAGGCACAGTTGTCCCACGACGTAGACGCAAGGGTTGGGCAGCTAGCAAAGGGTGGGGTAGAGGATGAGGTGGGCTACCTCCTCATTAGACACCTCCTAGGGATGGGGCATAGTAGTCACCTATCCGAGTAGGGGGACAGGATGGTTAGCCAAGGGTAGATCCTCAGCAGCAGCCAGTAGGACAGCCAGTAGGGCAGCTAGTAGGGCAGCCCGATCACCAAGATGCATTGATTTAGTAGCTACAGGGGTAGGTACAAGCTCTAACTACAAAGAGGGACTAGGCACGATCTGAGAGGGATCAGGAGATGGGCCAGTGAAGATAGTTAGAGAGTGCAGCGTCCTCATCTTGGGGCCGATCAGTCGATATTCATGATTACAGAGAGGCCATCGGAGAGGTCGGGTACTATCGGCATCATTACTGACAAGAAGTACCATCAGACCACAAAGTGCCCGAATTTTCCCAGTAAACAGGGAGGCGACCGGCAAAGGCCCATGGTGAGAGATAGGATGGGGAGGGTAGCAGCCAGCAGGGCCCGCCCCCCTTTTGATCACAGGATAGTTTGCTTCATTTTTGATATACGGGCTACAGTTATTTGGCCTTATGTATTCGATGTACACCTGATCTGATTTTGTATCATAACAGCATTTTTTGATGATATATATATGAGATGATTCACCCTTTTATGATATGTATGGTGCACATGTATGATATGCAAATGTATAATATGCAAATGTATTATGCTATGAGATGTTTTCTATTCTTATGCTTATGTGATGCAATGTATGTAATGTATGGATTTTCTTTTGTGTACTTTTCGTGTTTTAATGATGTAATGCATATTAATGATGGTAATGGATGCACATGGTAATGGTTGCAAATGATAATGGACCTAAATGATTATGTATGATGTAATGTTGTGCTTAAAAATGTTTAGAATAACAACTTTATATTATTCTTTGTAACTTAAGATAATGATATTATGCCATGTGTTTTAATGTTGATGATCATGTGGATGCAGGGTGTATGCATGGGTGATGCTTTGATTACTATTATGATACCATGTTAGTGTGGAAAGAAGGTGGAAGAAACATAGAATTAATGAATTAGTTAGGATGGAGATGGTGATTTGCATTGCTAGGAATTGGGACTTTCAAAGGGTCAATTGCGTTATGTTTAATAACACACATAGGTATGATGCATCAAGGTATAAAGGACCAGGATGGTGTTTGTACCTAGTGTGATGGACTTTGACTCGACAATCAGATAGGAGTATTCTTGTTCACACTTATCATACATACTTCATTCGAGATGTAGTTCAGACATTCTAAACATCTTAGACCAAAACACAAAAAAGCAAGCTTTCCTATGTGGTCAACAAGATACCTAAAATATCCTCTCTACAAACAAAACAAAACATGCACAACTAAGTTATTTTACAAGCGTATCCCACAAGCATAGAAGATAAAAAGATAATGATCATCACCCCATTCCTTTCCCTCTAAACCTATTTTGTTTAGGCATCATCGAGAGGTCCTTGGAATGAGCATAAGATAAGTCAATAAAAGACCAAATAGAGAAAACCAAACAAGCTAATGTTCTTCATACCACTAGCCAAGACTAACTACTGTGAGGGGTACCTGATGCTTATGTCCATTGCAGGAAAGCTTCATCCTAGGACATGTAGTGATTAGGGTTTTGATGGGACTGATTGGGTGATAAGCTATTGATACTCTGATTTGAACAACTTGCTTGCTTACTGATCTAGACTTGAGACTTTGACGATTAAGCATTCAATTTGGAACCTGCTAAACTTGTTTCTAACTAACTCACCAAAGGGTGACAATGACAATTGACTTTATTATGAGTGAGACGATCACGGGTGAAAGCGAGATGAAATGGATGCACCATTTTGGGTTTTTCAGATATTTTGAGGCTATTTTTGGTATTTTCAAGATTTAAGACGAAGAGACTAACCTAAAGACCTATCCTAGGGGTCTCGGGAGTTGATCCATAGATTAGCCTTGCCTACGTTATACATGCAGAGACCATGTAGTTCGACTAACAATAGACTTGACTCAATGATAAGATGGACAAATGGATTGCCATTTTATTGTTTAAAGGACTGACTTAAGATGCAGACTAGATGGGCCAACGGATTGCCAATTGGACGGACGCCCAAGGACTGACCCTAACTGTCTCAGGGGATGATCAAAGATCAACCTTGCCTACATTCAAGCTCAGAGACAACGTAGTTTGACTAAAAATAGACTTGACTCAATGATAAGATGGACAAATGGATTGCCATTTTATTGCCTAAAGGATTGACTTAAGATGTAGACTAGATAGGCCAACAGATTGCCAATGTGACAGACGCCTAAGGACTGACCCTAACTATCTCGGGGGATGATCAAAGATCAACCTTGCCTACGTTCAATCTCAGAGATGACGTAGTTCGACTAACAACAGACTTGACTCAATGATAAGATGGACAAACGGATTGCCATTTTATTGCCTAAAGGACTGACTTAAGATGCAGACTAGATGGGCCAATAGATTGCCAACACGAAGGACACCTAAGGACTGACCCTAATTATCTCGGGGGATGATCAAAGATCAACCTTGCCTACATTCAAGCTCAGAGACGACATAGTTCGACAAGGTGAAAGACTGACAAGACTTGATGATGAATTTTTTGATGATTTTCTGATATTTCCACATGCTTTTTGGTTTTTTGAATGATTTGGATGTTTTTGGATTTTTTGATGAATTTGTAGAAGATCACGAGAATATATATGAATCTGATTTGATGTTGATATAGGAACATGCCCCCAGCATGGTGTGATAGACTACTTCGATGAAGGTAGGACAAACTGACCTTAGGGATGTGCCAAGTAGTACCATGGTGGAATATGGTATGGACACCAGCTCAGGCTATGGTATGGATGCGAGCGGATGGGTGGATGGATGATTTAAGATGCGATGGAATGAGTGAATCGTGTAGATCCTAGTAGATGGGGAGTGCTTTATTTACACTTGGTGCCTGTTTACCAGGTTTTCACCAAGGTACTTGTCCAAAGCGCCACCGAAGTCGTTTTCACTAGAGGACGAATTTTTTCTCTTTACTATTTTCAATCCTTTTTCTGATTTTTTTGGATTTTTGCATTTTTTGATTTTTTTGTTGTCGCCAAGATGCCCGTTTGCCAGGTTTTCATCAAGGTGACCATTTTTTCAGGACTTTTTCTGATTGTTTTTGTATTTTCTGCTTCTATACTTTGCAAGTTCTTAGGCATAAAAATTTTTGAGGTGAGAGTTGTTTAGAGGCTCCTGCAAAGGTTTGCCTTCTAGTGTCAACAACTGATATGCCCCTGATTTGTAACTTGCAATGATGATGAAGGGTCCCAGCCAGTTGAGCTCAAACTTTCCTTTTGTATCCGGATTTGGCACATTCTTTTGGTTTTCTTTCAGCACAAGGTCACCAACTTGGAAAGTGTGTTGCCTAATCTTCTTGTTGTAGCTCAATTTCAGGCGATTTTGGTAGACCTGTAGATGATTCAAGGCATCCATGCGTCGTTCATCTAGTAATTCCAACTCATTTAGTCTTGTAACCCTGTATTCCTCATCCATGATGAGGTTTTGCAGTGATATCCTTAGTGACGGGAGCTCGATCTCAATAGGGAGGATGGCTTATGATCCGTAGACCAGGGAGAATGGGGTGGCACCTATTGGCATGCAGATGCTGGTGCAGTGGGCCCATAAGGCAAGATTTACTGCAGATGCCAGTCATGATCGGAGTCATTGACTGTTTTCTTGAGGATTTTCAGAATGGTTTTATTTGTAGTTTCTGCTTGGCCATTGCCTTGTGGATAGTATGGAGTGGAAAAACGATGCTGGATTTTGAATTTTTCACATAAATCATGAACATCCTAATTTTTGAAGGGCGTCTCATTGTCAGAGATAATTGATTGGGGAACACCGTATCGGCAAATGAAGTAGTTCAAGATAAACTTGGATATTTGTTTTCTCGTGATGTAGGTCACGTGAATTGCTTCGATCCACTTTGTGAAATATTTAGTGGTTGTGATAATGAACTTGTGGCCATTGGATGAGGTGGGCGAGATTTTACCAATGAGATCGAGCCCCCATTGTGAAAAGGGCCAAGGTGTAACAATGGGATGCAGTTCTTGAGCTGGTGCATGAATAAGGTCTCCATGTTGTTGGAATTGCAAGCATCTTCTCACAAAGTTGTGTGCCTCTCTCTCCATTTTCAGCTAGTAGTACCCGATTCTCAGCAAATTTTTAGCCAAGATCATACCACTCGAGTGCAATCCGCATGTGCCATTATGTACCTCAGTTAGAGCAGTTGTGGCCTCCTCAGGTTTTAGACAATGTAGCAAGGTTCCATCGATACTTCTACAGAAGAGGGTCTCTCCTAGGATGACAAATCATAAGGCCCTTTTGACAAAGGTTCGCTTGAGGTTCAGGGTGATGTCAGTGGTAAGGATTCCTATCCTTAGGTAGGTGTATATGTCATGATACCAAAGATCACCAGGATCAACGAGTTCACACGTGTATTCTGACTCTAGTACCTCGAAAGTGGGTACGAGAAGCTGCTCTACTAGGAATTCATGTTTCGAGACGTTGCGAGGGATGTCTAGTAAGGATCTAATGGTTGCCATGCATCTGCTGCTCTGTTGTTTGCCCTCGGTATTTTCTCAAAAGTGATGTCAATGAATGATTCTTTGAGTCTTTCTACCACCTTTTTGTATGGTGCAAGCTTATCATCCTTAGTTTGGTATTCACCATTGACTTGGTTGATGATAAGTTGTGAGTCCCCATAGACCTTTAATGCCATGATTCACCACTGTGCTCCAATCTTGAGGCCTATGGTCAAAGCCTCATATTCTGCAATATTGTTGGTACAGGGGAATGCTAGTTTATATGATCTAGGTATACAGTCTCCTTGAGGGGTGATGAATAACACACCAGCTCCTAATCCATGTTGCATGTGGGAGCCATCAAAGTATAATTTCCAGTGGTCGGCTGCACCAAGGTTGAAAAGGGACTCATCTGGGAATTCGGATACGAGCGGGTTGTCCGTGTAGAGGGGAGCTTCTGCTAGCTGATCCGCAATGACTTGTCCCTTTATGGATTTTTGTTCTACATACTCAATATCATGTTCGGACAATATCATTACCCACTTAGCCATTCTGTCTATAAGCATTGCTTTTAAACATAGATATTTTAAAGGGTCTATCTTGGCAATCAACTTGATTTGATGAGCTAGCATGTAGTGTCTAAATTTCTAAGCTGCAAATACCAGTGCTAGGCAAGCCTTTTCTATTGATGTGTAATTGAGCTCGTGCCCTACCATTGTTTTGCTGATATAGTAGATGGCCCGCTCAGTTCCCTTTTCATCATGTTGGGCTAAAAGGGCACCAAGGGTGGTTGTTGTTGCTAAGATGTATAGGATTAATGGTTTCCCAATAATTGGTGGCATCAACATAGGTGGTGTAAGTAGATATTCTTTTATTTTACTGAATGCTTGCTCACATTTTTTGTCCCATCTGAATGTTACTCCCTTATGAAGCAGGTGTGAATAGGCGATCTGTTTATCTGCTAGTTGTGCTATGAATCTCCAGATGGACTAGAGTCTACCTTGTAATCCTCTGAGTTGCTTTAACATTCTTGGCGCTTCCATTTCAAGGATTTTTTTTACCTTTGTAGGGTCCACCTCTATCCCTCTCATCGAAACTATGTATCCCAGCAACTTTCCCGATTGTACTCCAAATACACATTCCTTCGGGTTGACTCTGACCTTGTATTGTTCTAGTCTATCAAAGATTGCAGTTAGATTTGCTATGTGATCTTACCTTTTCTTTGATTTAGCCAATATGTCATCCACATAATCTTCGACTATTTTATGGATCATGTCATGGAAGATCAATGTCATGGCTCTTTGGTATGTAGCCCCTGTATTTTTCAACCCAAACGGCATCACATTCCAACAGTAGGTGCCCCAAGGACATGTAAAGGTTGTTTTATGTTGGTCCTCCTTTGCTATCATTATTTGATTATATCTCGAGAAACCGTCCATTAGGGACAGCATCTCATGTCCGGTCATCATTTCCACTATCATGTCAATGTTGGGTAGTGGAAAATCATCCTTAGGACATGCTTTGTTTAGGTCTCTGAAATCTATGCAGATGCGGCTGCCCCCTTTCGGTTTTAAGACAGGTACAATATTTGATACCCATTGTGGATAGTTGATCGGGCGTATGAAGCCAACATCCAGAAGTTTTTGTAGCTCAATCTTGATGAGCAAGGCTATTTGTGGGTGCATCTTCCTTAGCTTTTGTTTGATTGGTTTTTCTCTGGGGTGAATAGCCAAATGATGAACTACTACTTTAGGATCCAAACCTGGCATGTCAGCATAGGCCCATGCAAAATTTACCTTTCTTTCTTTTAGGAATGCTGCCAACAGTTCTTGTTCTTCTACCAGGAGAGACTCTATGTAGAAGGTGATTTGTGGTTCTAATTTTGTTCCTAAGTTGACCGGGTTGCACTTTTCTGCCAATACTGCTGATTTCTCCTGATGTAGAGTAGTAGGGGGGAGATTGAATCCTTCATCCTCTGGTGCCTTGAAGAGGTTTTCACCATTGGATGCGTCCTTTATTTTAACTATTTTATGGTTAGAGAGTGCCACAATGTGGTTTTCACTCAATGACTCTGAGCTTATTCTCGATATTTTTCTTTTGCAGCTGAAGGACTCAATCATCTCCCCATAGTATGCTTGTGTGTCCAGTGTGATGTTGAATCCAGCCTTGTGATCCTTGTACGGAACTGTATTCCTTAGTCCAATGAATTTTGAGAGCGCCTCATCATTTTCGAACGAGTCTAGAATAGGTGGTCCTCATTGGTTGTGATCGATGAGTTGGGGTTGTACTCAGGTGATTCGGTGGGTTGGCTGGTTTGACTCATCCGTGGAGGCACTTATCATTAACAAGGTGGAATCCTCAAAAATTCTAGGGAGACCTGCTATGGTATCATCATCGTCACTACTAGGACAAACATCAGTGATATCAAAGGTGTAATTATCAAGTGGGATACCTAAGCAAACAGGTGGTCTAGGAATGGTTGTTGTTACCTGAGGAGAGGACTTGGCTACTCTTCTAGGAGTACCTCTGCCACACACAGTTATACTCGGAGGAGTATACCCAAAGCCAAGGTTCTACATTCTTCTTTCTACAATGATGGGCTCCAACCATCCATCACTGTTTCTTCCCAGGCTCTCATTCTTGTTATAGCCCATACCAAACATCATTTGTAACCCTCTGTTAGTTTCCTCCATGGGTAAGGTGGGAGTGGGTCTTTCATCTTGGTATAGTGTGTTTGTGATGTCCTCTTCATCCACATTCTCCTGACTAAGATCCCCCCAATGGTGGAATCCAGAGGGTTCTGCTCTAATAGTTCAGACAGGTGTTTGAATTGGCTGGGGTTGTCCATGTGACCTAGGAGATTGTAGTAACTCTCCTACAACAAAAGCATTTCTTTTCATTTTGTAATCACCGCATCCATTGTCCTGGATCATGTTCTTAATCTTGGATATGTCAAGGATGGAGGGTGTCTCTATCACAGAAGTGGAGGCAAGATTGGCTGGGTCTATGTATGAAGTAGATGGTCCTTCATCATTTTTGGGTACTTGGGGGATCTTATAAAACTTGGCTTTCAAGTTTTTTGCAGTAGGAAAAGGGTTCGGGATCCCCATATATAGTGACCTCCTCATTCTGATGTGAGAACTTGATGTATTGGTGGTAAGTTGAGGCCACTCCCTTCATTCCATGTATCCACAGGCGTCCCAGGAGGGTGTTGTATGGTAGGTCGAGGTCGAGGACCTGACAGGTGGTTTCCATAGTTGTCGGCCCTAGTTGGATGGGGATTTTGATAGTTCCTTGAGACACTCTTTCTTGTTCATCATACACCCTTATTGTGATGCTTTTGTTCTTATTGATGGAATCCTCAGTGAATCCCAATTTCTTTATGAGTTTTAGAGAACAAATATTAAGGCATGCACCTCCATCTACCAGGACTCTTTTGACTTTTTTTTTGTGGATTAGGACTTGGAGGTGGAGTGTGCAGTTATGAGATGGTTGTGGAGGGAAATCTTGATCCGAAAATGTAATGAGGTTTTGGGTAACAATGTTACCCACCATAGCCTGAAATTGCTTTGTGTCGAGGGTGGCGGCAATGGTAGACGTAGCTAGTGCTTCATCAAGGATCTTCCTATGGGTGGCGGAGATTTTCAAAAGTTCCATGATGGATATTTGGGCGGGTGTTCTTTTCATCTGGTCAATGATATTGTAATCATAGGGGATGGCCTTTTTATTGGAAATGGGGGTCTTAGCAGGTGCCCCAGCAATGGTAACCTTTTTGCCTCATGTGGTGACTCCACAGTCATTGTTGGATCCCTTGATATTTATGATGGTAACCATTTCATCAATGCATCCAAATATCTCCTCATACACTAGATTATCACTAGCATAATTTTTCTTTCCCTTATTATTCACTTGATTATTTCCTTGATTGTTCCCTTGGTTATGGTTCGGCAGCGGATTCGTGTATATTTTCAGGTCTTGGTTTCCGACCGGCTGCTCGATGTTGATGACCTTATCCTCAATGAGATCCTAGATTATGTTTTTGAGTCTCATGCAATTGGTGGTGGTGTCTCCTTTGACTTTGTGAAATTCACAAAGGAGGTTCTCATTGTACCACAATGACTTGGTCATGGGTTTCGTGTACTACTCAGAATTAGAGACTTTGATTAGATTCTTTTTGACCAGCTTCTTCATTATGGACTCAATCGATTCACCAAGGGTTATGAACTTCCTCTTGGGGGGATACTTGTTGCGGGGAGGTGGTCCTCCTTGATTACCCAAATTGTTGATTTGATTGGTGGAAGATGGTTGTGGCTGTGCTACTACCGCATTAGTCTGCACATTGTTGTGATTATGATTTTTCGGTTGATGATGGTTTTGGGTATTCTGCTTAGGGGCACTGATGACCACTTTAGCATCGACCACGCCATTGTTCATGATATTTTTATTCCTCGACCATGTTTGAGGTTTATCATTGTAGTTGTTAGACGGGCGGTTATCCTGCGGTGGAGTGAATGTTGGTGTGCCTCCTCACGCAGTAAGGGCTCTTTCAATGTTGAGCGCCTTTGGGATCAGTTGATCATAAGATGTGATGCACCGCATTTTTAAGTAAAACGCCAAGTTTTCATCTAGATTGGCTATGATGGTGCAAACTTGTTGTTCTTCTAGCATGGTCCACTTGCTCTGATTGGCCTTGGATCACCATCTTTGCAAGAAGGATGCGAATAGCTCTCCTTTTCCTTGTTTGAGTGTGGATAGTTCTTCCAAACTAACATCCGCACACATATTGAAAGCGTAATTCTTAAGGAAGGCCTCCACAATTTCCTCAAATTTTTTAATGCCCGTGGGTAGGCGAGAAAACCATTCCATGGCTGGACCAGTCAGGCTATGAGGGAAGAGTCACATTAGGTACATGTCATCATATGCGACTTCCATGCATTGCACCTGAAATTCCCTGATGTGGTTTTCAGGGTTACCCGTTCCATTGTACTTATCAAATTTAGGGATCTTGAATCCCTTTGGGAATGGTATCATGGTGAGACTTCTATCGAAAGGGTAAGGGCATAAGTTCCCCAGTGTCCTTATGGTTTTTTTTGCTTGTAAGTCCAACACTTGATGGGAAAGCAGTTTGATTTATGTTGTGACATCTTTGCTCGAATCGGGAGGTGGGATGAATGAGTTGTGAGGTGTTTGAGGTGTTTGATGGGTGGGGAGAGTAATAGTAGGTGTTTGTTGCAACCTCGGTTGTGCGTTCAAAGCCTGATGGTATGCCTACATTTGCATCAACAAAGCTTGTTGTTGATCTTGTTGTTGTTGCTCCAACAACGCTTGTTGTTGGTCCATCTGCTGTTGTTCCCATGAAGCCTGTTGTTGGTCAATCTGTTGTTGTGCTAGTAAAGCTTGTTGCTGGTCTAGCTGTTGTTGCACCAACAATGCTTGTTGTTGGTCGAGCTGCTATTGTGCCAACAAAGCTTGTTTTTTAGCTTGTTGTTGTGCCTAAAAGTCTTGCAGGGCTTGTTGGTAGGCTTGCAAATGGATCGCTTGCAACTACGCTTGGTACTGTGCTTGTGCTTGTTGTTGGGCTTGAGCTTGAGCTTGCTGCTTTTGCTCGAGTACTCACTGTTGGTTGGCCTTTTGAAGGGTTTGGATTAGCGTGGTGAATGAGTTTGTTGTATTGGTTTTTGGTGGGATTGGTGGTGGAACAGGAATCATGCTAATCATTGTGACAACTGGAGGGATTGTGGTAGTTATTGGGATTTGGGTTGTTGGAGGGGTGGTTGAGATGATTGGTCCTTGATATGGTATGCTTTGGGATATTTGAGGACTAATTATGGTGGTGGCTTGAATGGTTGCCACTTGTTGTTGTGATGATGTGGGCGAGAAGAGGGAATTGGTCGTGATGTTTAGATTGCTAGGTTTCGAGAAACCATCGATGTTGAGAGGAGGAAAGCCCAATCCAAGAGGTGACGTGGTGGTAAATGAAAATGGGGGAAGAGGTGGAATGTTACCTTGAAAAAAAGGATTTGCAACGTCAGTTGTTTCAAACAAGCTTCCTTCCTCAAGTGGTAGAGAAGTTTGTATGTTTGTTTGGCAAGTTGGTGTTGCACGGAACGAAGATGAGTGGGACATATGGGTGGGATGGATTTTCTAGAATAGATGTAACCAGCGTGGTGGTGATGACTACTTCTTTGTTAGCCACAAGGTGATGCCTTTGTAATTCTTGGAACATGGCACTCCCCTTGTTCACATTCGGCGATGTTGGTGTGATGGCCGATGTGGTGTAAGTTACTTCTTGATTGATATTGGACATTAGGGATGCACTTGGAATAGGCACATCTGTGCTAGTTCTTGCATCAAGGTCAGGAGGAAACTGGGACCCTCCTCCTGCTACCGTATTTAGGTATTTGAACATAGCACTGACAATTTTGTGGTTCTCTAGATTTTGAACCACCTTCATGATTTTGGATTGTGTCATCCCCATTTCTTCGTTCATGATGTCCTCTTGATGACTCTCCTCTTGAGGATTTTATGATGATAAGGGAGAGTTTCTTGGGGGATTGATTGATCCCGCTAGGTTTACTTCAGAGTTTAACTGACTCATGTCCACAGAAGTTGGTATTTCTCTAATATTCTCCATGTTCTTCTTGTATTGAGATCTTGTTTGGACCATAAAACATAGTGATTTGTTCGATCCTAACCTTTTAGGCCCAAAAGAGAAGAACTAGGGAAGCTAAAAGATCAAAGAGGATGGTAATGGTGATGGGCTAAATGGATGGGATGAGTGAGTGAAAAACCTTTTTGAAGAACTTTTGAAGGTATATGCTAAACTTGTAAGGGTTTTGAGATTGATTGATTGTGATAATTTGACTAGATGCGTTAAGTCAAATAAGATTGATGTGAAGTTGTATTCCCTAAGAAGTTGTGTTATCCTAGGGGAACTTGCAAAAATGGATGAATTGGCTAAGTGTGTCAAGCCAATGTAATTGTGAACTAATAGACTTTAGGAAGTTGCGTTATCCTAAAGAAAAATTTGTCCAAAGTTTGAGACTATTTTGGCTAGGTGTGTTAAGCCAAGATAGGGTGATGTTGATTTAGCCTTCTAAGTTTAGCGTGATGATTGTTTCTAGAGTTCACAAAAGGTTTTGATGATGAAAATGAGATTTGGTTGATGGAGGAATGAATGAGAATGATGACTTTGATCTTGAACCCTATCCTAAACATGACTCTCTCTACAAAACCTCGGTACTAAAGAACATGCTAGACTTCCTATGGGAGAAAAGCAAACCTTTGAAAAAGTTCGAGATTTTGTTGACAATAAAATGCATACAACGCTGGATTATTCCTTGAGGCCTTTTTGTAAAATTTGTATACAAGTCTTTCCCTTACTTCAAGGAGCATCTCAAGGCGTTGCTCATGGACTTTTAGACTAAGTTTCTTGAACTTTGGCTTTGGGATTTTGACCTTGCGGGAAATCATTGGAAATAACACACATGAAGTTCAATTTGTCTCTTTATCTTGGTTTAATGAAATTCTTTTTATCCAAGACACTTTGCTTGCTTAGGTTTCAAACTATATGTCTAGTGTCCCACTTTCTTTCTCATCCCACAAGGTCCTTTGTGTGGGAATCGAGGAAAATAGGGCAAAATTTCCTTATGTTTAACCTTGTTGAAAACAAATGACAGTAGAATTTGTGCACTTAAAAACCTCTAGGAATATGATTCCTAGGGAAAGCAAGAGTGTCCAATTCATCAAGAGTATTTGTTTCTCACAAGGGGTTTGAAATTTGAAGGTCTTTGTGAATGTTTGTTTTTTCAAATTTTTTCAAGATCAAGCAATGTATTTCTTCCAAGCACTCTTACACTCCTAGGATGATGAGGCAATATCTTGTTGGGTTCCCACTTGGATAAATATAGCTACGCATATCTTGTGCGAATGGCTAAATGCTTGACCACACTGGCTCCCCTCCATGACACTCACTTATTCGAGTTAGCCAAGCATTAGTACCCATGAATCTCCCATGGCATACTCTCCATTTCCACAAAAAGACCGCATGTATAACGTGGGGCGGCTTCAAAGTACATGACCTTTTGCACCAACAAGATAGACAAGGTTTTGGCCTTTTTCTAAACAAGGGTTTCTAATTCGGGCATTCCGTTCGTGGGGGATTATCCAACATCAGCGAGAATCCATTGTTGTCCATCTCATCGGAATAATCCTCGTGATTCTTGAACTTTCCTCAAGAATCCACACTTATATACCGGTTGGAAGTCTCTTGGCTTTAGCGTGTTCCCGGTTGGGTCTTTCCCTTGGGTGATTACTTTTTCCCACAAGGCAGGCCCTCTAAGATAAACATTAGTGAATAAACATTATTCTTAGTTCGATCAACTTTTGTTTAAAAACAAAAGGAGAACACTCGCAATAAGTTTTATTCACACTCGCATGTTTTGTTCAATTTTAAGTGCCCAAATAGAAATGTGGAGGCAATCCTTTTAACAACCTAATATTACCAAAAAAAATTTGATTCTCAAGATCGCAATGAATCATGAGAGAAGCGCATACACATTTTAGATAATATTAATTTGTAAAAAAGATTGCAAACATGGAAAAAAAAATTTCATTTTAAACCTCAAAGCAATGATGACTTATTTTTAAGCACCAAATGAAAATGTGAGTTTGCCTTGTTCAATTGTTACCTTTTAAACAAAATCTAGTGTGTTTGCCTAAAAGTTCTTTTTAGCCCCTTGGCAACTTTTGAAAAGAAATTTGATTGTTAATTTTAGAACCCAAAAGAAACTAGTGTCCTAAAATCAAAGAACTTATCAAATCCTTTATAGAGTGTTAAAAAACACTTTAGTGTTTAAAAACACTTCGCACAAAATAAGCATGTTGTCATAAAAAAAAAGGTTGCTTTTTCTTTTTAGTCCCAAAGTAAATTTAGTTTTCCTAAGGCCAAAGATATTTAACAAATTTGCTTAAAGAGTGTTAAAGAACACTTTTAGTGTTTAGAAACACTTTGGGTTTGTGAGCATGATATCATGATGAACTTCTTTCTTTGCTTTTCCTCTTCTCCAACCTACAAAATGATAGAAACCAGAGAGCAATAATATAGCAAACAAAGTTAATGCTCAAAAAATTAAAAATGTGTTCAAATTTAAAAATAGACTATTTCTCGCTATGGATTTTAGCAGGTGTGGTGTTGTTTAGCGGGTGTGGTGTTGTTTAGAAAATAGGCAGTGTCATACAGTGTCGCGCGGTCAACTGTATGCGGTGCTCTGCAGAAACAAAGAATGCGGGTGCGGTGGACTTTGGTACGCGGTGGAGTTTGGAAGCGGCGAAAGTTGGCAAATTTTCAAATTTCAAACACGGGAAGCAATTGAGGTGCCATATGGTGCCGCGGGTTTCTAGGGGTGCGGTGCAATACAACACCGCATCTGAGTCAGTGGTGCAATATAGGACCGCATGAACTACTCGTGGTGCAATTTCCTGTATGTAAGCAAAAAACGTGAAAAAATCATGGAATTTTGAAGAAAAACGTGATAAATCTTGAGATTGCCCTCCTTCTAGTGCCAAAATGTGAACTCCTAAACCTGCAAATGCACAAAGATGACAAACATTGTTAGTGTTAAATCAAAATGCATGCAAATATGAGAGATTCCCCACAAAATCCATCTATTCAAGCTAAAGTTAGGAAAATAACAAAACTTTGAAAAACAATGAAAGCAATCCTAATTAAGTTAATAGCATGATGATCTTATGGGGGAATTGGTGCCAATGATGTGTTGCAATTGGCCCTTTCCCAATTCCTAAGTAGCAATGATATGTGAATATAGAAATGGTCAAATCTCCAAAGAGATTTGAGCATAACCTTGGTATCAAATGTGATAAAATGATGAATGCTTGGATGTGATGAGCAAAATTAGTTCTCAATTGGAGAGAGTAACTTTGCATGTGAATTGTGGATGAGATTGAGAAGAGAGGTCTCCAATTTATAGACTTCTATTTGGAATAAGTGAGCAAGATTGAGCAATGTGGGACAAAAGATAATCCAATGGCATTGTGCCATTTGTTCACATGTGATTGGATGAGGAATGAGCACATTTTGGCCAATGTGTATGATAGATGCATTAATTTGAATTTGAAATGGTGAGTTGACTTGTTGAAGGGGGAAGAGAAGTGAATTAAATGTCACTTGGCTCAAGGTCAAGGACATGTAAGAGGCATTGAATGCCTTGTTGGAAGGACCAAGTCCACTTGGCCTTTTTGAATTCAAATGAGGGAATATTCCCTTTTGATGCTTTGTGAGGGAAAATAGACAAATTAATAAATCAAATTAATTGATTTATTGTGAAACTTGCATTCTCTAGAGGATTTCAGTGAGAAGGATTAACTTAATCAATGTTTTGATTAATTTAATGAAGAATTAGGTGATGTGACAATTTTAGACTTAGATTTATGAATTGATCTAAGTTCAGAATTGAGAGGAAATGAATTATTAAATAAATGATTTGATTTATTTAATCAAGAAGGAATATGTTAGATTAAATCAAATAAGGTTTTAATTTATTTAATTTAATAAGAGGACTTTAGAGATTTTAATTAAATAAAATGATTTATTCAATTAAACAGATATGCAATGGTTAATTAAATTAATTGATTAATTTAATCATTGAAAGAGGAAGACTTAATCCAATAAATAATGATTTATTAAATTAAGATATAGAATGTGATGAAATGTTGAGAATGTGATTTAAGAGGAAGCGTTGTTAGTAATCGGGATCAGGTGTGCCAAAACGAACTTGTACATTTTCCATGTCTATAGTACTTAAGTAGGAATTAAAAAATATATTTTTACTTAAAATGGAAGAGATTGGGGACAAATAATCTCATGGTTCTCCTCCTTTATTTTTAAAGGATATATTCTATTTGTTACCTTTATGTTTAAAAAACAACAAATTTGGAAGGGGTTTTTTTTCAAGTGTCTATGCTAGCCATGGAGATCTTGAATTATGTGTGAAGAAACTGAATTTGAATTGAAAATATGTTGAACAAGGGTTATTACATGTGAAATGCTTCAAAAGGATTCCCAAAAAAAAATTAGGTAGACTGCAATCACATATTTCTCACCATGCTCAGCATCATATGCATGGTAGACCATAACCATGCTTCACTTCTCTATCAAGTTGTGTATGCATAATCCTCTAGAAAAAAACCATTACATGATAAATAGGAGTATCCATTATCTTATTTTGAATAAAACAAACTTTACAATCATGTTGAACAAAAGGTTGTTTACTTATCTAGAGATAATTATTCACCAATGTTTGTATAACACATTTTCTTCTACAAATTGACCATATCCGAATCAAACCACTGACGGAAGTAGAGATATTCTCCTAGATTGAAATAATAAGCTAACAAGAAATTCTACTCTATTAAATCCTTTTAAACCCCTTCGATACCCCTATATAAGTAGGTCCCATGATTCTTTTGTTGGAAATGTGATTTCATGTCTCTAATGGCATCCTACAATTGGAAATCCTAAAAAAATAGGAAAACAAAAAGGAAACTTCTTCAATGTAGACATGTCTTAGTAATTGTATTATGTGAGAAGACAAGACATGTAGTGTGCAAGTTTTGTGAAGGTCTAATCCTAGTAGAATTCATTGGGAGGTAGTTAAAAGAGTCTTTAGATATTTACAAGGTACCGCAGAGTATTCATTGCTTTATCATGGTAATTTGTTAGGATATGAGAATTTCCATGATATTCATGGTTATGTGGATTTAGAATGTGTAGTAGTAGAAAATCTGCCAATGCTTACCTATTTACTTTACTTGGTGGTGCAATTAGTTGGATGAGTAAGAAATAGGTTGTAGTTATTTTGTCTACTACTAAAGTTAAATATATGGCAACTACTCACACTTGTAAAGAAGCCATTTGGATTAAGTGACTATGTTTGGATATTAGAATAAAATAAGGTTCAATGAAAATTTATTATGATAGTCAATGAGTGATATTCCAAGCTAAGAACTTCGCATTTCAAGAAAAGACCAAACACATCATTTACAACATTGTTTTGTTAGAGATATGGTTGACAATGGCAAGATGAAGCTAGCTAAGGTAGATTCTTTGATGAATGTTGTAGATTCTTTAACCAAACCTATGAATAAAAATAATTTCAAATGGTGTTCAAAGGCTTTGGGAATATTTTCCCCTACAAATTAAATCATGGTGTTGATACTCTCTCTATTTTTGCAAGGTGTTTGGAAAATGGGAGAATGTTAAGAAAAAGGTGTCTCAACCTTACAATGATTAAATGTCATTGTTTATAGTAATTTTACATTTGATCATGGATGGATCCAAAATTTTCCTTGAATCTATGAAATAGCCAATTAAACATACTATTAAATTTTTGACCTAAGATCATGCCTAGCTTTCAAGATATCAAAGTTTTAGTTTTTAAAAGTTTCAAAGTCAAATTTGATTAATTTAGAGGTCATTTTTGGGCACAAAAAGTGGTTGTAACTAACAAAGAGGGTTATATATTTATAGAGAGCTTCATGATATTTCCAAGGATTCAAATTGTTCATCAATCAAACTCTCAGATCAAAATTTATGGCCCCCAGAAGTTGGATCTCCTTAACTCGAAAATATGAAAACATGTTGGACACAAAAAAATGTTGTAGGAGGGGGTTACACATATTGGTGTATTTTTTGATACATCATAGGAAATATTTGATTGGAGATAAGTTGGGTGCCAATTGTTGGGTGGTTTCAACTTATGGTTTTGTATATAATATTTGATGGTTTCACATATTATATTTCCTATATATTAGGTGCTTGAGATGGAGGTTGAGAGAGAGTCTTATAGATGTTGATTTTCCTCAAGATCTCTAGTTGGTGATACTCCTAAGAGAGCCTGATTTACAAGTATATATTTTAATCAAATGTTGATTTTTGAATAATATATTGGTGGCTTTTGGAGTATGGAGTTTTTCTTCAAAAAGGGTTTTCCCCACATAAATCATTTTTTTTGTTATATGAATGATATTTATGTTTATTTATATTTAGTTTATGTAATTGTTTTAAATTTCTGATCTATTTTTCTTAACCCTCCTCTCAAATTAGTGTAGGAAACTATTTTTCTACCTTAGCTTCCTTACACCTTCAACATCAAACCTAGTAGCATAGAGTGTTGTTTCTACTTCCAATTTGTTGACCAATAATTATTCCCTCTCTTGACAAGGAGATTTTGAAATATTCCCAAGGTTTTAGAGATAATTTTGTTTTGAGTATGGAATCACTCTTTCCCACTCTTTTGACTGTTACCCTCAAGGGAATGGTCAAGCTGAGTCAAGCAACAATAATCTCGTCACCATAATCAAAAAATTGGTCAATGAGAATCAAAGATCCTGACATAAGGCATTGTATGATGTGTTATGGGAAGATCCTATCACCCCTAAATGAGCAATTGACATGTCTCAATTTCAGCTCCTGTATGGTCTGAATGTTGAGATACCTATCACATTGAGAACTTACCTGCTCTAAAGTTGGCTAAGGCAATTGAAGATGAGACTTTTGATAGTTCCATTAACAAGTGTGTTATGTTTCTTGTTGAACTTGAGGAACAATGCATAAAAGGTGGTGGATCACATTGTAGAACACCAAAGCCAATTTAAGAAGCTCTTTGAGAAGAAAGCAAAATCCCAAGATTTTAAAATTGGAGATCAAGTTTTGTTATGGGATAAGAGAAGAGAGTTGAAAGGGATGCATGTAAATTTTGATTCTTTGTGGAGAGGTCCTTTCATGATTCATTGAATTTGTGGTGAAAATATTTTTCTTGTAGCATACCAAGATGGAACACACTTTTTGTTGCCCCACAACAAACAGCATCTGAAGTTGTTCACTCAATGAAGCGACATATAAATTTGTATATTTTTGTATAGTTTTGTGTTTTTCATTTTATTGTCTTATTTTTTCACCTAACTTTATGGCCCAATGGATGTATGAAGGCACTTATACTTATGGTATTCTTCTCCCTTCAATTGTTTCAAAGGAGAATTGAATGAAGCTCCCTAGTTAGAGCTAATTGTTATCCTTTAATTTTTCTTCCTCAATTCGTGGGATAGCCCCTATGAAACTTATCCATTTTGTATCCCACGTCCTCTAAGAATGTATGTTGAGACTAATTTTGATTTGTCGCATGCATAGTTTGGCCCCTCAAAAATTTATTGTGATTGGGTCATCTTTTCACCTTTTGAAAAATTTACAAAAAGATTTTTAAGAGTCATTTTTCTTAAGTGCAATGTCTCTGAATTTCAACACACCTGCATATTTTCTGAATTGCATCCCAGGATGTAGTTGCAAATAAATTCTCCACAACTACACTCCTACAACCACACTTTTGGCCATTAATGCATGTTTTAGGATAGTTTATTTATGATTTTAAACTTGTTTTATTTTCATTTTAATTTTTTCCCTTGATCGATTCATGCCTCCTACTTCCTTTTTTCTCATTGCAATGCTCGTGTCAAGTTTTCATGAAAAATTGATCAATTTTTCACCATTATTTAGGTTTTATAGGTATTTAAAATATTTTTTAGGTTTTTAGATTATTTGTCTATACTTTCTTTCACTATTTCGACCACTTTTTTTGAAAGAATTTTTTAGGTTTTTGTTTTGTATTACACTATCTAGTTTTTTGGTTTAAGCATGTTTACATTTTTGCATGAATTCACCTTAGGCATACACCTATTCTTTGTTCTATGCAGGTAGCATTGTTCAAGAATAAAAACTTGAATAAAATCTTACCACCACATCTCACCTTACCACAACATCTTACCAAAAATATTACTGCACCTTAAACCTCCCCCTTGGACACCTTGTCTTCTAGTTATGCGAGAAATTTTCCCCACACTTACCCTTACACCATGACCCACTTAACAAGTGTTGTGTGGAGAAAATTATCCACACAACATCCTTGAGTAGACCTCACCTTAGTGTTATGTGGGAATTTTTTCTCGCACAACACTGACCTACACCTATACTTAAAATATGTTATGCGGATATTTTTCTTTAAAAGACATCATCCATGCACTGATAGTCTTCATGTTGTTCGGGAATTTTCCTCGAAAAACACTCTACACCATGCATGAAATTCTCATGCACTTAGTGGAAAATTCTATGAAGTGCATCAAGATGATCTACCCCCATGCACTTTGGAGAATTTTCTCCAAAGTGCATCCCCTTTGCACTTGTTGACTTACCCTTATGTACTTCAAATAATTTTCTCCAAAGTGCATGACATTTGTAGGTCAGAGAATTTTCTCTGATTTGCATCCTTCGACCTACCCTAACTGTATCTGGGAGATTTTTCTTTGAATACATCCAAATCCATACCCTCATGTAAAGGTAGGAATTTTATCATGTAGTTCAGAAAATTTTCTCCAAACTATACACCAAAACACTTCATAAATGTATAAGTGTAGATTTCTCCACCGTTGCACGAAACTTGAAATTTTTCTAACACTCGAGGATTCTGAAATTGACTTTTGTAGTCTCTTTCCAAATGATTGATCCATCTCCTAAGAAGAAGAACATGAAGTATAAGTACCAATGAGTGATCCCAATGACTTCTATAGATTATAATGTGGACAACATCAAAGACATGAAGATTAGACACATAGATGTCAAAAAATTTGGAAAGAGTGAATAAATAGCTTGTTGCCTCAAGCATGCAAGTTGTTCTTAACAACGGTATTCATTTGGTTTCTACTTTTCCAATGTCAACTCAGAATCTTGAGTTTGTGTTAGCAATAGTCACCAATTTCAACAAGGAGAGTAGAACATAACAAATATAGGAGGGAAGGAAGCACGATAAGGTTAGATGAGGAATTATTTGACAATATTTTCATGTGGCTATACATTGATGACAACTTTGATATCACCATGGAGGCAGCACAATATTATTATGACAAGAATTCAGATAAGTGAAAGAAAAATATCAACACTCAATGGATCAAAACTTCTAGGCCTACAATTGTAAGGTAGCCAAAGAACATCTTCTGAAGTGAGTTCATCGAAGAGTTTGGTGACTTGATAACTCTTCTCAACATAGTAAAATGACTTCCACCATCCAATGCTTTTCAAGAATGGATGTATCATTATATATATGTCATAAGGAAGGGAAATCATAAGATCTTTAGGGGAAACAAAATTAGTGATTCATTTTGTGAGCAATTCTCCAAAGTTTCAACCTCTTTGAGGTTCTAAATGACTTCATATCTGGTATATCATGTTACCTCCATGAGGAATTTTCCTGGTTTATATTTAGAAGGTGATAAAAGAATAATTCATATATACATGAATAATATTCATAAATAACTTTGAAACAAAGCATCAAACATTTTAGAAGAGTAAATGATGTCTTCTTCTATTCTTACATCTGTATGCTTGACAAAGAGATTAAAAAGAAAAGGGTTTTAGATGAAGTTTGGGAATTAGTGAGAAATTTTGGTTGTATTTTATTTCAATTTCCCACTTTCACCTATATCAAGGTTGGTTGTTCTAATGGATATCCATACATGCTGCCAAGGTATCCAATTGATAAAATTGTATTGATGGAGTTATGAAGGAAGATTATGGTTGTCCATAGCAGGAAAGCAGAAAATCTTAAAGCTAGTTTCAAGTTTCCTCTAACCATTGGTAGGTATTCAATAACTACAATGCCAAGAGCTAAAGCCATGGAAATTGAGATGAAGTGGATGACCATGAAAAATTATAAAAGAAGAAATAGTTTTGACTACCAGGGTATGAAGGATAATATTAAAATAATCTATACTCATGTTCATAAGATTGAGGATATATGGGATAAATTTAGAAGTGATGAATATGTAAGGAATTAGACTTTAGTTGGCTTACCTTGGAATAAATTAGAAACCTTGAACTTGTTGATGTTCTCGAGGACATGCAAGAGGAAGATGATATTGTAGATCCTGCATATGAGGAAAATAATATTGTTGACTCTCTTCTTCCACCAATTCATTGGTCACAAAAGGATATGATTTCCATAAGAGAAAGGTTCCAACATACTCTTGCTAGCACTAATATTTTTTTGGAAGAGAAAGGAATAAAGTTGATTTTTTTCAGAACAGGATTAGAGGAAGAGGATATTGAAGGGACTTTGGTTAAAAGGGGAGAATTGAGAACAAAGAATAAATAAGATTCTCCCATTACCAGCAAGAATCCAAAACTTGTCTTCAAAATCAAAAGGAATAAAGGCAAGGATAAAGAAGAAATGTCTACTCAAGTGGAAGAACAAGAAGAAGAAATTACAGCTGAAGAATCACAAAAATCTCCTATTACTTCTCAATCGGAGTCACCTTAGGAATAATTTCCCTCCTCTTTTACTATATTTTCTATAGTGAAAAAAAATGTATCCCTTCACATTTTCTCACTTGTTTGGGCCCTCCTAGTTCATTTGGACTTAAATGTGCCTTAATTCAGTGTTGTAAAGTGTATCCCTTTACACTTTCACACTTATTTAGGGCTCCCTTAATTAATTGAGCTTAATTATGCCTTAATTGGCCCTTTAATTCATTTTACAAGTCTATTTAATTATATTTTCTGAAGAGGAAACCCGACATTCATTAATGCCTTAACATAACACTTCACAATGAGAAATGTGTGTCCTAGGTTTAGGGACCTGGGACCCATTCACCCATGGGAAAATGGGTCCTCCCTTGACCTTAGGACCTAAATTTAAATTATGTTTTTGGTGGTATTTTAATTATTTTAAATCTATAATTCAATTTTGGCTTGTGATATTTGAATTTCGGGAAATTAAGGATACATACCTATAAATATAAGGTTGTTTCATTATGTTTCATCTAATATCTTCAAGAAAGAAACCTACCAATTTTGTGAGACTTCAAGAGAACTTTCAAGAGTAATTAAAGGCATTTAAAGGAATATTTATCAGAGTTTTATTGCAGAAATCAAGATCCAATTGTCATGTCAAATTCTTCTTGCATCATGCATGTTTTTCGTTCTAACATTATGATGTAGGTTTCATGATCAAGTCAAGCATTCAGAGCACTATTTCAAGAAAGATTCAAAGTGTCAAGATCCACATCCAGTGAATTCATTTCATGCAAGTTGTAGACTTTCATTCAAGGATTTATTCAAGGGTGTTTTGAGTGGTGACATTGCTTTGTTCATTGTTCATCTCCTCTTTCATGATTTCATCTATTTCAAGGTTTAATTACCAAAATGAAGTTTGACCAAGGAAAAAACCATTCACCAAAAACAAACAATTTTTTCCTCTTATCTTGTGTTTGTAGATCTAGGTGGAAGAAAGCTTGAAGACCTCTTAAAGAGAAAATATGAAGAAGTTGCCAAAAAAATTCATGAAAGTTGTCATCTCATGGAAAGTCATCTACAAAAATTATTTATGGCATTCTGACACTGTCACTTGGACAAATTGGAAGATTCGGATGTGTATCAGAGGCTCCTAAAAGTTATAGAAAAACCCTGATAGTGGACCCATTCGCCCTTGGGCATATGAGTCCCAATCAGCCTTCAAAAACTCACTTTTGGTGACTGGTAAACACAGTTCTTCCCTTCTCAGATCTGCGATTTAGTTTCTCGTTCTCCTTATTTTTAGTTTAATATCGTTGTTTCAAGTTTAATTTGTCATAATTGGGTCAATTTACTCTTTTTAGTTTTTCTCCCAAAAGTGCTTGGTGAACCTGACCCTCGTCCTTTAGTCATAAGGAAATCTGTAGATTCACACTTTGAGTTGACTGATCTAAGGTTTGTAAGTCAATTCTTTGTGTGTATCTCATTTCCTAATGAAAGAGTGAGAAATAGGTCCCCTAAGTGGTTCATCAATCCAATTTGATAACCCACCTACTTTTTCACCCTAATCATTTTGGTGAACCCGACTTTTGAGCATTGCATCTTTCTGATTTTGGAGTTCATTTCAACCCTAGATCTATATTTTTCATTCATTTTCATTGTATTGCATTGAATTGAATTGAATATCATTCAGGGTAGATTAATTTGCATTAGTTTTCATCTCATTTAGGGTTTTAGGATTGCACTTTTGCATTCTTTAAACTTTGCAAAATACAAAAAATAAAGTCATTTTGAAAAGCATTTACATAATATTGCATCATCATTCATTTGGATTATAAAATTGAATCAAAATTGCATATCAAATTAGGTCTCCTAGTTTTTCATTTAGTATTATTTTGTATTTGCATTTAGACTTAAATTTACAGAAAATTCAAACTATAAGCACCTGTCTCAGTCCAGAATCTAAAAACCATAAGGATCAACCCAAACATCTGTAAATTTATTTTTCAAAACCCTCAACTAGGACCCATTCACTCATGGGTGAATGAGTCCCTGATTAGGGATTTTTCCTACATTTGTTGCATCCAAAATCTTTGTTTCTTTTCTACTTTTAGTTTATTGTTACAACTTGCAAAAAAATTGTTATCTCAAAATTGATCATGTTAAGATTCATTTGATAAATTTAGTGCATTGTGTGAATTCAAAATTCCATTTTCAAGTTTTTACATAGCATAATGAGAAAATTAACTTGTTATCAATCTAAAAATTTGAGAATCTATTTGCATTTCAATTCTTTCATAATGGACATGTGCATTGATAATCTATGGAAGTCTTTAAAATCTTTAGTTGATGTTTCAAGTTGTGTTTTTGGAAATGATCCTAATACAACAGAGCCTAATCATGTTCAATCCACTCCTAATGAATTTCCTTGTGAATTTCACATCATAGGAGAAGTCGATTGCATCATGCATGAATTCATAAATACTTGACTTAACAACCTTGAGAATAATGCATCATTTTACCCTTCCATGCAAAAACAAACACCTCTTACTATCTTGCAACTTCAGATGTTTGGTCTTTTACATCCGGAAATTGAATTACAAACCAAGCCTAAACCTCCAACCATGAGTGAACCTAGTTCCTCTAACCAAGTGCATACATATCCATCTTACATTAATGAAGTGAACAAAACACCCATCAACCTAGAAGAGACTTATGGCGAATGCTTTAAGATCTTAATTAAGCAAGGATGTGGCATAACTAATGATCTTGAAATTCACAAACTTTTCGAATAAATCCCAATTGAAGATACTAAAGTACTAGGATATCAAGATCCTTCTCCCTCCACATCTTCTAAGGATACAAATATCCTTCATAATGATCAAATAATGTCTCACAAGGATGATAGGATCATTTTTGGTCCTCCTTCGAATCCACCTCAACAAGATCCTCAAACAAGAAAGAAATCCAAACCTTAAAAACTCAAAATTTGTCATTCCTACATACTAAAACACAAATTGAACGAAAAATGGAACACCTTCTTCATTTAGGATGGATTACATTGCCACCTCCTATTAAAAGCAACAAGCCTAAGAACATGAATTATTGTGCATATCATAGAACTCTTGGGAATCTTACTAATGAGTCATTCCTTAAAGATAATATTGTGTGAATTTTATCCTAATGATCATGATTCTTATGAAAAAATAGTTGGATAGCAATTACATGAGCTTTTCTCATTGTTATGTGATAGTTGCAAGATCATAACATAGTCACTATTGCATGCTTTACATTCATTGAAAATCATTTTATTTATTGCAAGGAAATAATTCTCATCACTTATCTCATCTCATCTTTGTCTTGCACTTAGTGGGGGTAAGGGGTTAGATAGTCATGTCCTAGTTTGGCACTTGTTGTTGTCCCTTTGGCTACATTTTTGCCTTCCGCATATACTAAACAAGATTGGGATGAAAATGACCTTCTATAGGTTGACTCAAATGTGCCTTAATAGTCTTGTCTTTGTTTTATTTTTCATGTTTCTTTGTGTGATTGCATGTGTGTAATGTGATCTCCCCATATTGTTTTGTTTGATGTATCTCTTCATGTGCATTCCTATATTTTTATCTACATTCTTCTATATGTCGTAAACATTTATCTTTTCTTTTGTCTTTTATTTTCCTTTTGAGGATGATGCAAGACGTCGACACATTTAGGTCTCTTCCATGTTGACCCAAAAGCTTTTACTTTCTTTTTACTCTTTATGTGTCATTCTTCTTTTCTTGTGAGTATTTGGGGAATGATGACATTTTCGAGCTCTATAATATCATTGTAGCAAAGAAAAACTGACCCCAAATCCATAGATCCCTTATATGTTTTGGTATTTCATTTTTGGGGCAACCCCTTCCTCTCTTTTTCATGATGTATATTCATTTGGAAACATATGACTTGGCATAGGGCTTTCTGAATAAGTTCTCATGTCTTCTTTATTGTTAGAATTGATCTTTTGCTACTTTAAAGTAATTTCTCATAGCATGGTGTTTAGAAATTTATTTAAAGTGGAGGCATACATTGGCATTATTATTTTTTTTTTAAATGGCATTCCTTATGTTTCATTGTGTGATTTTCTTACTTCTTGTGATGTGTCTTTTTCTTGGTAGTTTCATTGGGTTTGATGTCCTCCAGGAGTGTGACCTTTCTTGGCATAAATTTTTCCTCTTAGTGTTGATGCTACTTGTTGTATTCCCTAAGTCATGAATTTTTTATCCTAGACTTGTCCTCTCTTGGAGACATTAGGAATGATTTTCCCTAAGAGGGACCTTACACGAACTAAGAAAAATCCATTTGAACATGTTTATTTTAATTATGTTCATAAGTGTTTAGCATAACACAACTTGCTAAACTTGTGAAGCTCAAACCCTTTTCAAGGCCACCAAGCATAACACACTTTTCTTGGAGCCTTGCCTTGTTTGTTCATAGGTGCTTAGCATAACATAACTTGTTAGGCCTTATGAAGCTTGAAGTTTATGATATGTTTTGACATGGTTTCTTATTAAGTCATCAGAGCTATAACTTTGGTATGGTATGGGAGCCTAATAAGATTCTTTCATTTTCCACCCTTTTGTGTTTTGTTTTGTGGTGCCTTATTGAAGTTATCAGAGATATAGCTTTGGTATGGTATGAGAGCCTAATAAGATTCTCTCATTTTCCACCCTTGGGGGCTCAACTAGTGGATAACCAGAGTTCCATTAGCTCGTGTGAGAGTGTGTTATTTGCATAGTGGACAACGAGTTCCACTTGTGAAAATTTTTTGGACAAATAGTCAAGGCGTGTTCCACATCATGTTGGACAGTTAAGGCTTGATCCACCCTTTTTTTACTTTTCTTTAAGTCTTTGATATTGTATGATTGAGTATCTTCTCATTGATGTATACATATGTTTTGATTGTCTACTTTACTGTGAGTTTGACACAAGGTCATCCTCTCACTAAAGTGGGGTCTAAATGTAGTGATGGAAAATGCATCCCATTACATTTTCTCACTTGTTTGGGTCCTCCTAGTTAATTTGGACTTAAATGTTCCTTAATTCAGTGTCGTAAAGTGTATCCCTTTACACTTTCACACTTATTTAGGGCTCCCTTAATTAATTGAGCTTAATTATGCCTCAATTGGTCCTTTCATTCATTTTCCAAGCCTATTTAATTACATTTTCCAAAGAGGAATCCTAACATTCATTAATGCCTTAACATAAAACTTCACAATGAACAATGTGTGTCCTAGGTTTAGGGGCCTGGGACCCATTTGCCCACGAGAAAATGGGTCCTCCCTTGACCTTAGGACCTAAATTTAAATTATGTTTTTGGTGGTATTTTAATGATTTCAAATCTATAATTCAATGTCATCTTGTGATATTTGAATTTCATAAAATTAAGGATACATACCTATAAATATAAGGTTATTTCACTATGTTTCATCTAATATTTTCAAGAGAGCAACCTAGAAATTGTATGAGACTTCAATAGCACTTTCAAGAGAAACTAAAGGCATTCAAAGGAATATTTATCAGAGTTTTATTGCATTAATCAAGATTCAATTTCTATGTCAAAGTCTTCTTGCATCATGCATGTTTTTCGAGCTAACATTGTGATGTAGGTTTCATGATCAACTCAAGCATTTAGTGCACTATTTTAAGCAAGATTCAAATTGTCAAGATCCACATCCATTGAATCAATTTCAGCAAGTTGCAAACTTTCATTCAAATATTTATTCAAGGGTTTTTTGAGTGGTAACATTGCATTGTTCATTCTTCATCTCCTCTTTCATACATTTATCCATTTCAAGGTTTAATTACCAAAATGGGGTTTGACCAAGGAAAACCCCCATTCACCAAAAAAAAACAATTTTTCCCTCTTATCTTGTGTTTGCAAATCTAGGAGGAAGAAAGCTTGAAGACCTCTTGAAGAGAAAATTTGAAGAAGTTGAAAAAGTTGTCATTAAAGTTGTCATCTCACGAAAACTCGTCTAAAAAATTATTTCTAACATTCTGACACTTCCACTTGGATAAATTGGAAGATTCAGATATGTATCAAAGGCTCCTGAAAGTTGCAAAAAACCCTTGATAGTGGACACGTTCACCCCTAGGCGAATGAGGCCTAGTCAGCCTTCGAAAACTCACTTTTGGTGATTGGTAAACACAATTATGCACTTCTCAGATCTGAAATTTAACTTTTTGTTCTAATTATTTTGAGTTTAATATTGTTGTTTCAAGTTTAATTTGGCATAATTGGGTCAATTTACTATTTTTATTTTTTCTCCCAAAAGTGCTTGGTGAACTTACCCCCATCTTTCAGTCATAGGGAAATCTATAGATTCACACTTTGAGTTGACCCACGTAAGTGTTGTAAGTCAATTCTTTGTGTGGATCTCATTTCCTAATGAAAGAGTGATAAATAGGTCCTCTAAGTGGTTCATCAATCCAATTTAATAACCCACCTACTTTTTCACACGTTTTGGTTTCTACAGTGTAAGTTTCTATTTCTCTTGTTTCAAATGTACACCCTTTACCTATTATTTCTATTGTTCCTATTACACATGTTGTGTCAGTACATTCTATTCATTCATCACCCACTATTGAGTTAATATTTAAAATTCCTTGTGGCAATATAGAGAATGTTTTTGTCTCTCTTTCTTCTTTTTCTAGTTTATCCAACATAACCTCACCAATACTTGACACATTCACACAAACAAACTTTGATAAGTTCATGTCTACATTTTAACTTCAAGTATCAAGTGTGGATATTCCTACTACGATGTTAACCCAAACCCCACGAATTTTTACCACTACTGTCATAGGACCAGCCACATCAGGAAAAAATTTGGTGACAAAAATAGAAGAAGGTTCTTACATCCTTCCTCCTTGGCTAATGTAATAGGCACCAAAGAGGAAGAAACAAGTTGTCTCCTCAAATGACTTTGATTTTGGCCAACTTGTTCCAGCTAATCCCAAAACTCCTAAGAAGGCCAAGATACTTTCAAGGGTGTTGGTTGACAAATCAAGAAACAAGTATACAGAAGTGACGCAACCACCATGAGATAAAATTGTTAAAGAAGTTCAAGGTTTTGACTATGTAATTACAAGAATTGAACTTGGAAAGCAGACGCATGAAAGTGCCAAGGAGGACTTGCAAAAATAAATGGTTTTGTTGATCGAGAGATATGACAAGGATAAAGTTATAAAATATCAACTCAAGCTCAAGGTAGAACATCTTACTTTTGTGTTGTTGAAGATAAGTCATTCATTTGAATCTATTGAACCTATTACTACAAGTGTTGATGATGATGCAATTCAGAGAGCTAAAAGGATTGGTGCATAAGGTTGAGTTGTTAGTGCATGGATAGACAGACTAGTGGCACAAGGCACTCAACTTTTGAAGTCTTTTATTGAATTGATTAACAATATGGATGATGCCAAGTCAGATTTGAATAAAAAACTTGACATGTTGTCTAAGAATTTTCAGTTGGTGGAGAAGGATCTTGATGCTTGTAAAAATTTGAGAGACTTCAATCTAGAAGTGTTAGTTAAGAATGAGGTGATCTCCTCAAAGAATATGTACATTGAATACTGGGAAGTAATGAAACATAAGAGAGAAGTCCTCAATGAATTGATAAAATATTTATAGAAAGCCCAACAGACAAGAATTGATAAGGGGTTAGACATCACCCTCAAGATAGGGGAGCTTCCATACCAGATATTGGATGTCAATTAGAAAAATCTTCTCGTGGATGCAGTTGTCCAAGAATTTACTTCATTAATTTATACTGAGATTAAATTTGAAGCTTTCTCACTATCTTCCATTGATAAATTAGTGGATTTCCAAGTAATTTTGGATAATTTAAAGACAATATTGGATAAGCACATAAAATCATGTGTCAGCATAGAGGACTCCATCACATGAGTTCTAGCCATCTCTAGTCACACACTAGGGCCAAATGACATTGAAGTTTAGATAGCATTGAAGAGATGTGAAGATATTCTGGAGAAGAATGTAGAAGAAGAAGAGAATATGCTTATAGACACTTAGTTTATTTTTCAAGTTTTTCATTATGTAGTTTATAGTTTTTAAATGGAATTATACGTGTCTTTTTGTAATATGAAATTACATGTAAAAATAACACAATCCCAAATCAAATTATATTTTATTCATGAATAAGTTGAATTAGTTGTAGATTTCCTATTTTTTCTCTTCGCTTCTCTTTGTAAATAAGAGGGGGCTCTTTTTTTATTTTCATCTTTTAGCTATTGAAGTGAAATTTTGTCGAATTGAGGAGTGCATTGAAACTTTGTGTTCAAAGTGTAAATCATATTCAATCAATATAAAGAAAGCACGTTGGCATTCAATCTTTGTCTTGGATCAAGCTTTTGATGCATTGGGATTTTTCTTAAGTCTTTTCTATTGCATTCTCTTGTGTATTTAGTTAAATCATGACGTGGAATCAAGTGTTCTAGAAAGTACCCTAAATCTATTTTTGTAGTCTTTGAGTTGCTATATCATCTTTGGAATCATGTTCATATTTGTGATTGGAAAGTAACTTGAAGAATTTGACCTACAAGTTATTGTTTATGATTGTTTGATCTTATCTTGGCATACAGTGGATAATTTGGGCTGCATCATATTCCATAATTTTTCCTTTCAAATTGACATAAGAAGCAATGAAATACTTTGTGATTTTGTGGGTTTTCTTGGTGTTAACACTTGCTGGTATCATTTCAATTAATCTTTTGTTTAACTAAATTATATTTTAGTTATTATTGATCCAATTAGTAGTTTTTGGTTCATTACATTCTGTAAGCATGATGGGGTTTTTATTGTAAGTTTGTAAGAGAACATCTATTCTAAAATAAGCGAATTAGATGATATGGAAACACTCCATGGATAGTTTTAGTGTAAATAAAATTAGTTAATTACTAGTTAATTATAGTTATCAATAAGAAGGGAGCCTCCCCTTTATGAGAGGAGAGATTGTATCTCATCATACTATGGCTGATATAACTATTTTTTCATCAGTTAGTTGATAACAAAATATTCACCCAATAGTTTTTTTGTGACTCTATTGTGGATCTAAAGATGCAACCAAGAGCCTCATGTATTTGGTTGAAATACACCAACACCTTATTGTTTGTAATTGTTTCTATTGTTGCTAATCCATATTTATTGTTAATTTTGCACTCTAGAAGAACAAAGTTATACATGTGGTAAAAGGTCTCAAGGACTCATTGATCCTACATTTGAATTGTTACAATAACATATCTTTGATCTTTTTCCTACACGGACGAGATCACCTCTTTAGTGTACAATAATTTTTCCTGCTACCAACGCAAGATCTCCTATACCAAGTGAAGCTTCTAGTGTTCATAGGGCTCTATGTATTACACCACTTCAAAGGTTTGTTATTACACCATTCAACCTAGGTAGAATGGTTGCTCAAGGTCCATGGGGAAATTCTTTTAGGCCATTGAATTTAGCGCCACCATCACATGAACTTCCTCATGGCTCTCTAAAGAACTTTTCCAAGTTATACAAGGATGGAAAGTGAAATCCAAATGAGCACATTACCACATTTTACATTGTATGTCGAGTCCTTGAAGTAAAGAATGAAGATGTTTCTATAAGGTTATTTATTGAAACACTCCAAGGAGTGGTTGTTGATTGGTTTTATCATCTCTCAACTAGAAGTATTACTAGTTGGGCTACACTTCGAACCAAATTTAAAGAGAGGTTTAAACTAGCAGAAGATGTTCATGACTCGTTAGCCCAACTCACTCAAATGAAAAATGAACCATGCAAGCCCATGCATGATTTCATAGCCAAGTTCAATAAGTTGAAAAGTAAAATCCCAACTATTTCTCAACCCATAGCTAAAAACCTGAAGTATTTCTTTATCAACACTCAAGTGCCTGAGGTTATTTTTCTTCTACGAAGAGCATCCCTAATTGATCTTGCAGTTTCTCAATTTTTTTCTACCAAAGTAGAGGATGATCTAATCCTGGTAGGAAAATTTGGGAAAGATAGAAATAGGTCTAAAGGATAGCCCTCTTTGGCCTCACCCTCTACTAACACCATGGATCATATGGTGCAAAAGCTAGCTAATGAATTGTTGGCTCTCAAGAAGAAAATGTCTCAAATTTTATATATTCCCTCCTACAAGGACATTCCAAGGAAGACATACCCAAATGATTCTAACTATCCCAACAGTATTGCAAGGAATCAAAACCAGAACAGACTGCCTCCACCACAAGGAAGGCTCGCACTGGAGGCCCCACTTGTAAATGCTACATTTGGCTTTTATAAATCTGAACAAGATGATCTTATGCAATTAGAATATGTCTCAAAATATGGTGCTAATCTCTTCACAAAGGAGGAAGTAGAGATAGATGGAGACTCTAACATCAAGTTTTTGAAATACGAAGAAGAGGTTGAATAAGAAGAAGAGACTTATGGTGAGTCTTATGCTATTTTCACCCACTCTCAAGATTAGTTGAATTGTTAACAGGAGGTTGATGGAACTAATTCAAAGTAGTACTCATTTCTAGTGATCATAATTTCTAAGAGGGGAACCCCTTTACCAGTTCAACCAAAGGACATAGCGGGAAACAAACAAGTACACCAAATCCTCCTACTTCTTCTTTTGTATCTAGAATCGGTGTACCAAATCCAAAACCCCAAAGTGAAAATCCATCATCTTATTTGGTGAACCATTACCAATAATTTGATATTATTCATCATACTAAGAAGACTAAAATTCAAATGTTTGAGGTTTGGTATCTCCAAGCTAACCCTGAACAATTTGATAGATTGGCCAAGTTTGTCAAAAGAAAAGTAGCTCATTCTAGTCAAGACTCTTCCCAAAATGCACATGTTGCTCCCAAATAAATTTTTGCACAAAGAAACCTCGTTGCAACTCCTTCATCTGTTCTTGGGACAATAGAACCTTTTCTCTATTACCTTAATAGCCAACTGTCATAAACTTAGTAACCTTGTCATTGATTTGAGTGCTTCTGATAATGTGATGCAATCCAAAGTAGCTAATGCTATGGGATTAACTTTGACAAATACTTTTGGCCAGTGATTTTCTATGGAAACCAAGAAATTTCCCCTCATAGGGAAAATCAAAGATGCTCATTTTGCATGGTGCAGTCACGGTAGGAGGGTCCTCAAAGAGAATAATCTGGGCAATGCACCAAAAGTTATACAACATAAGAAACATAGAATATGTAGGAAAATATAGATTCAAACATTTTTATTAATAGAAATTTGTATTACAACCGCCTGACAACATCTAGCCTTACAGATTCAGCTCACAGGCCTGGTATAACATACATGCTCCTTAAAGTGAGAACAAATCTTACAGATTGAATTCTATATACATATTTATCTACTTGATCTTGATTGATTTCTCTCCTAATGATTTATTAAAAGCTTTATATCATATCTGTAGATCTAGAAACATATGTGCCGTCCAAAGATCATTACAACCTCTGATGAAGGAAACGTAACATGTGCATGAACAGGTTGGCCTCAAATTTAAATTTCTCCATGGAAGGTGCATATGATGAAGTGTGGACCTAAAATTAAGGTCGAGGAAACTCCACAAAACAATCTGAAACACCTTGCAATGATCCAAAAGCTATGGGAAAGATCCACGAGCGATCAAACTATCCATTAGGTTTAAAACTATTCCAGGGCTAGTTCCAAAAATTGTCACTTACTCTAAAAGCAGCAACTTTTCGAAAAAAGATCCAATCGAGCTGAAAACTTGGAATAAGGAAAATTAACATATCCACAATGAAAATATAGATCCATAGGGCCTAGTGAGAAAACATGATGAAATACTGAACCAGCCAACTTGAACCGAAGAAGAACTGAATAAGAACAAAACTTAATGAAACTATTTTTAGTTGATGCAAGATTGCCAAGAACCAAGGATGCTCTTGCATTAGACATATGGGGTTGATGAAAAGTGAGTCCCTCACTTTTATGGGGCCAAAGTAAAACTAAGACGGTCTACCTTAGCCTAAGAAATTCAAGAAGAATCCTCCACTAGTCTACCCTTCTATTTCACAAGATATTCTTTGTACTATCTTCCACGAGTTTTCCTTCCATCTCTGACATCCAAAATATCTTCTACCCCATCTAATTGTTGTTTAGGAAGTTTTTCTTCCAATTTTTCTTTATTGTATTCACTAAATTTTGCTTCGTGATACTGATGAAGATCCACAACATTGAATATAGGTTAAATACCCATGTCATTTGGTAAATCTACTTCATATGCATTTCCTGAATCAAATTTCTTCAAAATCTTATAGGGTCCAAAATTCCTCATCTTGAGCTTACTATATGTACCAAATGGAAATATTTCCTTCCTCAAATATACCATCACTTCATCTCCAACTTCAAACTCCTTATGTCTTCTCTTTTCATCTGCTCGTTCCTTATAATTCTGGTTCATATCTTCCAACTGCTACTTTACTTGAGTATGAACTTTCTTCATATGTTCTACAAATTCCTCTGATTCAACACTTCTTTTATCCTCCTTATTGATGTCTCATAATTCTGATATACCTCTAGGATCAACTCCAGTAACAATCTCAAAATGTGTTTTTCCAGTACTCCTGTTTATTGAATTATTGTAGGCAAACTCTACTTAAGCAAGGACTAAATCCCAAATTTTGGTCTTCTCTCCAACCAAACATCTCAGCAAGTTTCCCAAACTCCTGTTTACTACCTCTATCTATCCATCAGTATGTGGGTGAAAATTAGAACTAAACTTCAAATCTGTCTTCAACTTCTTCCAAAGTGTCCTCCAAAAGTAACCAAAAAACTTTGTATCTTTGTCTGAAATAATACTCCTAGGTAATCCATGCAATCTAACCACTTCCTTGGAAAACAAGTCTACTACATGTACAGCATATGTTTTCTTCTTACAAGGTATGAAATGTACCATTTTAGAAAACTTGTCTACCACCACAAATATAGAATAATACCTCTTCGTGTCTTCGACAAACCAAGTATGAAATACATGCTTATACCCTCCCAAGTCTTCTATGGAACTGTCAAAGGCTTATACAATCCAAAATTCTAACTACTCCCTTTTGCAACTTGACAAACTCTACAACTTTGCACAAATTTCCTAACATCCTTATGAATCTGAGGCAAAAAGTAATTCTCACTTACCAATTCTACTAACTTATCAACTCCAAAGTGTCCTGAAAATCCTCCACTATGTTTCTCTTTCACTAAGTTATCCCTAATTGAATTTCGGGGTATACACAATTGATTCCCTCTGAAAAACATATCCACCTGAATGAAATAATCCAATCACTAACTTTTATCCTCCAAAACTGGTTCTTTACATGCTCTCCAAGGTTCTGCAAAATCTGGGTTTTCCTCATACAAGTTCTTCAATTCTTCAAAGCCTAATACTTCCACTTTCATATGTGCCAGTCAATTCCTTCTCCTACTCAAAGCAATAGAAACTCTATTTGACTTTCCACTCCTATGTTTCAAAAAAAAAGTATAACTCTGCAAGAATTCCACCCATCTCATGTGTTTCTAACTCAACTTACCTTGACTATTCAAATACTTCAAAGCTTAATGATTTATATACAATAAAAATTCCTTAGGCAACAAGTAATGTCTCCACTTCTTCAAGGCTTGAACTATGGCATAAAACTCCTAGTCATACATTGAATACCTTTTCTTTGCATTATTCAACTTCTCACTGAAATAAGCTATTGGTCTTCCTTCTTGACTTAATATTGATCCAATTTCATTTCCACTCACATCATAGTCTACCTGAAATACCTTATTAAATTTTGGTAAAGCCAACATGGGTTGCTTAGTCACCCTCTGTTTCAACAACTCAAAAATTTGGTCTACTCCAGATGTCCATCTAAAATATTTATTATCCCCTCTCATTGTTTCTATCATAGGGCTACAAATAGAACTGAAATTCCTAATGAAATTTCGGTAGAAACTAGCCAATCCCTGAAATGATATTACCTTCTCCAATGCATTTCAGTATAGGCCACTCAACAATTCTTCTTACCTTCTCAGGATCCATCTTCAATCCATCCACCGATATCAAAAATCCCAGATATACCAGTTCTTCCTTCATGAAACTACACTTCTTAATATTTATCAGCAACTAATCTTCTCTCAACCTCTGCAAAACTTGTCTTACATGCAACAAATTTTCTTCTCTAGTCGTACTAAAAATCAAGATGTCATCCAAATAGAAAATCACAAACTTACCCAATAATCTCTTCAATACCCCATTCATCAACCTCATGAAAGTACTCGGTGCATTTGTTAGTCCAAAAGGCATCACCAACCACTCATACAATCCTTCATTTCTCTTGAATGTTTTCTTCCATTCATCCCCTTCTCTGATTCTGATCTGGTGATATCCACTCTTCAAATCTATCTTTGTAAAGTATTTAGCTCCACTCAAATAATCCATAATTTCATCCATCCGGGGCAAAGTAAATCTATACATCATTGTGATCTTGTTTATGGCTCTAGATTTTGTACACATCCTCCATTCTCCATCTTTCTTAGGTGCTAGCATTACATGTACTACACAAGGACTTAAGCTTTTTGTGATCAAACCTTTTCTCAACAAATCTTGCACTTATCTATTCAACTCTTCATTCTTTGTTGGTGCCATTTGGTGTGCTACTTTATTCCATAAACTAGCTTCAGGAATTAGATTCATGAAATGACTAATACCCCTCATAGGTGGCAATCCATCAAGTACATTATCTAAAATTATAGCTTCATATTCTACCAGCAATTCTCTTATCTCCTTTGGTTGTTCTTCTACATGCTTCAAGTCTTCAACCTTCTTTGGAACCAAGGCATAGCACATGTTCTCATGTCTCATTCCATCCAAAAATCTTCTTCCATCAACCAAGCAAATTCTAGCATTTGTACAAACCTCAACTTTAGGAACATCCTCCAATGGTAACAAATTCTACTTCATTCCATTTGCAACAATGGTATATATGTTCTTATTTCCATCATGAATAGCCTATCTATCATACTACTAAGGCCTTCCCAACAAAACATGGCATACATCCATAGGCATGATATCACACAAAACTTCATCATGGTAATTGTACACATCTAAAAATGGTCACGGTTAATCAAACCTATTAATTAATTAAATATGAACTATTTAATTAATATTCTTAAGTCATCTACATATAAATAAATTTAATTATTTATTTATATTGTTCATTTTTCCAATTATTCTAGTTTAATTAAATAAATAAGTTTATTTAATTATTGTTATCTTCCTCTTACTTAATTAAATAGATTTCACAATTTATTTATATTAATTATCACAAGTTTAAATTCTAGATTTAAATGATATTCTTCATTTCACATTTAATTAAATATTCTAAAAATATTTAATTAAAAGCTTTCTTTCCTCCATAATTAAATATTCTAAAAATATTTAATTAGAAACTTTCTTCTTTTCATATTTAATTAAGTATTTTATATATTTAATTAAAGCGCTTTTTATCATCTCTCACACATAATTAAATATTATTTATTTAAATTATGGAAACTTCTAATTCTTTGTCACATGTAATTAAATACATTTATTTATTTAATAATTGATTTTTCTTTAACTATCAACTAACTCTTCATAAATGAAGTGCACAAATGGCAACTTTCCTTCATTTTTCAATGGAAAAGGTTGTGTTTGAGGAAACATCTCCCATATTTCTCCCAACCTTCGATTTTTTTCTCAAAATCTCGATCTCTCAACGTTCATCTTAAAAGGTTTGAATCTCAACCGTTGATCCTCGCCAACTGGATTCTTGCCTTCAAAAATCTATAAATACAGCCCTCTTATGAGTTGAAAAGGACCCTGAATCCTAGATTTCATACGCAATTACTATAGTTGCATTCGAATCAGCATCATAGCATTTTAGCATTTCAGTTTCATAGCTTAATTCATATAGTCATGCACATGCATTTTCAATTAATCTCATTCTCCTAAGTTGCCATTTCAACAAGCTGCTGCATACACAATTGAGAGCCAGCACCTTTAATCAAATCCTTGGAGATAGAGGACAATGGGACAAATTTGAAGAAGCAATTGTCATTAGAGTTTGCATTTATGCTTTCTAGTTAGTTTTCTTTAATATAATGTTTCATTGGTGTGTTAGTTTACTATTTAATTAATCCACATTTTCCAACACACAGTAATTTCCTATTTTCAATTTCACCAAACATTTTTAACTTACTAGTATCCTATGCTCATCTTGAATCCATGCTATCAAATAGGGCTTCAGGTGTTTCAACCTTTCCAAATTCAATTTGGTCACCATTTCTTCATAAACCAAGTTCTATGAGCTTCCACTATCAATAATCACTTTGCAACATTTACCAGCTACCTTGCATCTAGTTCGGAACAATTTTTTCTCTGCAACGATTCTTGCTCCATCTCACTTTGACATAATACTCTTTTGTTCACCAACACTTCTCCCTCTTCTAGTTTATTAGATGATCTGACATGATCCTCTTCAACAAAGGTTTTTCTTCTACTGTTCTTTGTCTTTTTGCTTGTCTCTCCTTGATTACACTCAAATTCTCTATGTCCTTCTCCACCACACTTGAAACAAGTTCCCCTGAATACTCTTTTCTCCAGTCTTCTATCATCTTTCCTATAATTCTTATTCTGGTAACCACCATATCCTCCTCTCTAGTAAGAGTTTCCATCATCTCTATGGTATGAATTTTCATTCTTACTGACTTCCTTTTCTTCGTTCTGATCTGCAAAATATCCTCTTCCTCCTCCAATAAAAATTCTTCCTCTCTAAAATATTCCATCTCTTCCTCTCTATGTCTACTCATATCTTTTATTGAACTTCTCTTCTGCTTTTAGGGTACATTGATATGCCTCCTCCACACACAATAAATTAATCAAATTGTTCTCATCTTGTATAGATGACCTCAAACCATTCATATATCTGGCTACTTGTTCGATCTCATCTTCTGAATGTCTAGATCTGATATTCAACTTGTAGACCTCTTTAGTATACTCTGTCACACTTGATTCTTTCTGCTTCAAATTCTCCAATTTTCGAAACAAACTGATCTGATAGTCTACATGCATAAACTTTATTTTAAAATTATTCACCATCTGATCCCATGATCTTATCTTCTCTTTTCCTTTTCTTTGTCTATCTATCTGCAAATTTTCCCACCAAAGGGATGCATATCCTTTCAACTTTGTACAAGAAAATTTCACCTTCTTGTCTTCTATGGTACCTTCAAAATCAAAGTACTTCTCCATCTATGTTATCCAATCAAGCAATTCATCTTAATCCAACTTGCCACTATAATCTGGTGGATTGAAATGTGGTTTAGTATTTACTCTAGTTAGGGCTCTTATGAACCTCTCTTCTCCCTTATCAAGGCCAAGTTGATCTTCTCTTTCCCTTTCTTCATGTTCTTCTACCTTTTCATCACTCACATCATCAACTGGTTGACCTCTCCTTGGGGTCATTTCGACTACTTCTAATCTAACAGCAATTACTCTCAACATCTCCATTAAAATTGGGTCTGCATTTCCACACGCTCCATTTCCTCTACCATTTCTTCTTTCTTCCATCTTTACACAAGTCCCCTATAGCTGTACGTCAGATCCTCAATCTCCCACCCCACAATAAATCTTTAATAGGACTTTGAAAAATTTGATGATCTTCCACAGAATGAATCTTGCTCTAATACCA
>CM021109.1:236609307-236782197 GCA_007115665.2 Sequoiadendron giganteum | reverse complement strand
AAAGTGTTTTGAAGGATATTTTTAGGGGATAGGGCTAAAAATGACAACAATAGGTGAAGAAGGATTAAAAATTGGATCAAAAGTGCAATTTTGTAAAGTTGTCAAGACACGAAAACTCGGCTACAAGTTTTATTTACGGCTTTCTAACAGTCAAACCTCATGGAATTAGAAGCTTAGATTAAGGATCTGAGAATTGCAAAAATAATTTTAAACCCCTATACAGAGACCCATTTTCCCTACTTTAATGTACAATGCCATTTTTTGTAATAAGAATGTATATTTAAGGCTGTGTTCTAAAACCAATGTACAACAAATCTTCCATACAAGAGATTTGCAAACAATATATGCAATATTCCTCAACAAGAAAAAGTTTTAGAAGAGACTTTCAATAGGATATGAAAGCTCCAGATATAATTCGAGAGGTATTTACAATGAGGGTTGAGTGATTATAAGATCAAAGCCCTAAATGAGAAATGGATCAAGTCATGACAAGTGTCAACATCACATGAGATGAGACATAATGATCTAATTATTAGCTCAACAAATAAAGCATAAAAACACTCCTAAGTTTAGCTTAAGTGCACGAGAATAAATTAGACTAATAATCAATTTAAGATTAATTAATTATTAGCTAATGCATGATAACTCTTAACATATTCTTCTCCCAATATTGTTGTTCAGTCATTTATGTCATAAGGAAGTTAAGGAAACATAGTGTCCAAATATGGGGTTGACTCGCCTTGAAGTTTGTAAGTCAATTATAATCACTTGTGGCACTATCCCTCTTCCTAATGAACATGAACAATGTGGATTAGTGATTATGTGGACACACCCTTTTTATTTTGGCATATGTCCCTAATCTCACATCCCATTTTTAGGTCTCTTATCCGTTTCCCATATTTTCATGTGTTTAATTTTGGTGAACCTGACATTGTACATCCTAAATTCTAATTTGGACACATTCAAAACCCTAGATCTAGTTTTTCATTAGTTTGTTTTATATTAGTGTGCTTTGCATTGTATTTATGGCTTAATTTTGCATGTTTAGTCATTTAAATTCATAAAAAATCAAAAATTTGGTTTAAATTTTGCATACATCTTGCATTGTAGTTGCATCAACAATGTCTTTTGGTCATTTAGATTCAAATTTCAGCCTAAAATTGTATTCCAAAAGTTTCCACTTTTCTCACTATTTTGTCACTAGTTGCACTTGCATTAAGACACCTAAAACTAGAAAAATCTATCACAAAAATCACAGTCTGCAACCTAAAATAGAGAACTCAAACATCAAACTAGAAACATAAACTTTAATTTTCCCAACCCTTGTACAAAGACTCGTCCACCCTTGGGCGAACCTACCCTTGTATAGGTACTTTTTCAAATTTTTGGGCATCATTTTTTCTATGTTTTCTTCATTTCATTTTGCTATCAGATTTGTGTTTCAGTTTCAAAAAATAGAAAATTTTGTACTTTCTTGCATTAAGTTCAATTGGTTAAATTAAGTGCATTGTTTGAAATCAAAATCAACATTAAAAAGACATCAGTTTTAGGTTTTTTCATAGCATAATTAGTAAATTATCATGTTTCCAATTTGAAAATTACAAAATCTTTACACACTCGCATTTTGATTCCTACTTTTGGGTGTTTATTACATTTTTCTAGTGAATTTTCTCCATCTTGGTTGCACTTTTAGTTTGGTGAAACTTTTATGAGCTTCACAACCTGGTGTCCTATTGCCAATACTTTAGTGAGATATAGTTTGAGACTCATGCCATCCCATGTTAGTACATTCATTGTAGATCTTGAGTTTTCCAACTCTTTCGTTCATAGTGTTGACACTAGTCAACCCATTATGGACCATAGCTTTGATACCACATTTCCTATGACTACCTCACCAACAACCAATGTAACTGATGTTGAAATAATGGTTTCTAATTTCCCTCAAGAGAAGCTAAAATAAATGGATGAAGCAATAGAAAAACTTCAAAACTTTGTGAGTGCTAAATATATTGTTGGTACTGTAGTTCTTGTCAGATAACATGAGTAAAATGCTTGATAATGAACAAGGAATAAAAATTATGCGTAGCCTAGCCCATATAATTGAAAATCATGTTCCTACAATGGCTATTTTTGCTCAAACATTGGGTTACACTCAAATTCAAGGTGGAAATAAAATTCCTCCTATAATTGTGACCTCTATTCCTACATACACCAATCTAAGTTTTTCTACAACAAGGCCACTCACTATCAATGTCAATCAAACTTTAGGTATTTCCATTGGGAATCCTTTTAGCTTTGTGAATTCAAACCTCATATCTCCTAACCCTTCACCTCTCACAAACTTGCAATTCACTTGTACTCCAAATGCATATACACCTCTACCTTATTCACCTCCATCTCAAAACACAACCAATGATTATGTCCTTAACTAAATTTTTCAAAATGTTTCATCCCTCCAACAAAAAATTTCCACATTAAATGAAAATCAAAATGGCCAACCTTCACAATATGTCAAAAGAAACCCATTATCCTTAGAGATATTGAGAGTACAAATTCCACAAGGTATAGAGATTCCTAAGTTTCAAAAATATGGTGGTAAAGGAGGTCCTAGTAGCCATGTCTCAGTATACAAAGCCTTATGTAATGAATTCATCTTTGAAGATAATCTCTTAGCTAAAATTTTCCTTAGGTTTTTAAAAGATACGCCCTTGGAATAGTTTTTCTCTTTATCGAATAATTCAATTAGTTCATTCAATGAGCTTGTGGATGCCTTTCTAAACCATTTCCAAGTGCACATTGGTTCCAAGATGACCTTAGCTGGTTTAATGAAATGTAAACAAAATAATTATTAAAAGGTCACTAATTTTATAACACGATACCAATTTATTTTCTCACAAATCAATATTAAGATTCTTGATGTTGATCTTCAAATCATTTTCATTGAAAATTTATAAAATAAAATCTAATACAAGCTTGGGATGATTAAATTTACCACCACACATTTGTGCACGACTCTTCATGACTATCAAAATTTGGTTAACCATTGTGAAGTGAAAACTCCCTCTAACAGCCTTGAGAAATCTGAGTCCATGCCCCATAACAATTTCCAACCATTCAAGAAACAAAATAAGAGAATTCTATAGATAAACTCACCTCAAACAAGTCAACATATTGAGTCGCAAGTGGCTGCCATAAAAAAAACAACACCATATCAATTCAAAGAATGCAATAGACAATTTACCCTGTTACCTGATACCCTCCATTCCATCGAGTTGCAACTTTTGGTTAAGAACCTAATTACCTTACCTCCCACCATAACCATTGATCCTACAAATCCCTTACCTTCAAATTATAATGCTAATACCTTTTACCATTATCACTGACAAAATGGACATGATACGAAACATTGTAAGCATCTTAAACACATTGTGCAGGACCTCATTGATTCTAATCACATCCAGATTGGCAGTGTTAATGATCAAGGAAATAAGTCTATTGCCCCACCCAACCAAAAATCATAAATTTTTACTAATCCCATGCCAAATCATAACATCTCTTTTGTGAAAACTAGTGATACCAAGAATGATGTGATGAATGTTGACATGACTGATGATAACATGAGTGATAATGAGGATTATTATATAGATGCTATGGTTAACCTCATTGGATTTCAACCTTGTAAGGGCCAAACTAGCTTGTCTATGAATATTTATTTCTCGTAAAATGACATAATCAAACATGCACTCAATGGTCCTCTTTACATCACAAAAAGAATCAATGAAAATCCTACTAATGGGATACTAATTGATCCCATGTGTCTAGAGAATGTGATTACTAAGGAGTTATTATTTGTGCATGGACTTTATCAAGATTCTTATGACAAACCAAAATCATGGATCAAAACACATAATGGTTTGTCTTTCCCTACGAGAGGTTTGATCACTCTTCCTTTAAAATTTGGACTAAAACAATTGAATGTCTCATTCTCCATTATCCCATCATTGGACCAGTTATGTGTGAAGCTTGGTTATGCATGGCTATGCTCCATGGATATTGTCCTGTCAGTAATGCATAAATTCTTAAAATTTTAATTTTGCAATGACATCTTTACTGTGCATCATAGTGGCTTTAATCTAGTGTCTTCTCATGAGAATTTCTGATTGGATTTATTTTGGCCTGAAACCATGGAACTTATTAAGCCTCGCGAGGACTTCTTTTTAAATATTACCAAAATTTCATGGAAGATAACATAGCAGAATTACCCCTTAGCAACATGGCTCAACCCATGATTGAGCCTCCTATTATTGATGAAGCCATGATTGAACCAAAATCCCTTCCAAGTAACCAATAAAAATCCATGATAAATCCTCCACCTATTTCCTATAAGAGACCAAGAGATGACTATACAATTCCTATTGTGCCTCCTAAGATCAAACAAGTTTATAAACCCAAAGAGAAAGTGGTTGACCAACCTTCCATGGTTACTTTTGTTCCTCCCTTGTGGAAAGAAAAGAAACCAATGGTTGATAGACCCACTCCTACACAATCACAACTTGAAAATCATGCAAGAAGAAACCAAAATGCTAAAGCATGTAGGCGTATATTTTGTTCTATTTCTCATTAGTTAGAAAAAAAGAATAAAATAGAAAACCAAGATCAATCACCAACTCAAACAATGCATGATGATTCTCCACCTTCGCCACAAAAAAAATAAGAAACTTCATTGGACATCATCATTAAGCCTCATGTTATGATTAACTTGGATGATGATGATGAGAATGCTAAGATTGATGAGGAAGTTCATAATGAGCTAAATTTATTGTTTTCCTCTTCCATGAGCTTAGATGATAAAAATCGTGATGATCCTCCTAACAAGAGTGACTCACCACATGTTGATCCTAGTGATACTCCTAGTATGAAACTTTTCATTGTCCCTTTGGCTAGTTATCCACCTTCCACCTATGATGAACAAGATTGGGATGTGGATGACCTACTCTAGGTTGACTTGCATGTGCCATACTAGTCTTTCTTTGTCTTATTTTCATGTTATGTTTGCTTGTATGTGTGTAATGTGATCCCCCATATCGTGTTGCTTGGCATGTATTTATATGTTTGTGAGTCTAATTTGGATGACCCTTGTCACTCCATTGGTGCAAGGATACAAATGAATCGAATCTAGCATGGAATTATTCTAATTGTATCTCCATTCTTCTATTCATTGTAACCATTTTCCTTTCATTTATCTCATGTTTTCCTTTTGGGGATGATGCAAGGCCTTGAGACATTTAGGTCTCTTCCATGTTGACCCAAAATATTTTCTTTATTTTTTCTCTCTATGAGTCATTCTTCCTTTGTGTTTTTTTTTCCATGAAGTATTTGGGGAATGATGATGATTATGAGCTCTATTATACCATTGTAGAAAAGACATAAGGTTGACCCTGAAATTGTGGATGCCTTATGTGTTTCCATTTAGGGGGAAACCCCTTTTCATGAAATAGCTTTATCTTCTTTATCATTTGGCATTTATCATCTTGCTATTTTAAAGTAATTTCTCACAACATGGTGTTTAGTAATTTCTTTAAACTGGAGGCATACACATCCCTACTCATTTTTTGCATATTCCCTTCAAAGTGTGGTCTTCTTAATTCATGTGATGTGTCTTCTTCTTGGTGACATTAGGTTTGATGTCCTACAAGAGTGTGACCTTTCTTGGCATATGGCATTCCTCTTGGTTTTAATGCTATGGCTTGCATTACCTAAGGTGTGAATCATTTATTCCTCAACTTGTCCTCTCTTGGTGGTGATGTCAAGCACGATGTTCCCTAAGGTTTGACCTTTCATGCATTAATCAAAACCCCTTTGACTATCCTATCCTATTGTATTTAAAAAAAATTCATGGCCACCAAGCATAACACAACTTGCTTTCCAGTGGTGCCTTTTTGTTTTTCATGAGTGTCTAGAATATTGCAGCCTCCTATCCTTGTGGAATCTTTGACATTTTTGTGTGGCACCTTATCAAATGTATTAGGAGGTAAAACTTTAGGTATGGTTGGCATATGGGAGCCTGTAGACCTGGCATGAATTTCCTATCAACCACCCTTTTTGTGGGTACATATCGACCTAGTGTGTGTTGTTGGAAGATGGTTAGTGCTCCCCTTCGGATTCATGACATAGCTTAACCACCTCTCATGGATCCGTTAACTCTCACAGTTGTATCGTACATTAACAGGTCGATCTTTTGGTGCAACAGCAACTGTGTTCCCAACAATTGGTATCAGAGCCAAGGGTGTCAGGTTCAAATCCGCTTGGGTAATGTTGAGGATGAGATTTTTGGTAGATGGTCAGCACTCCCCTCAAGATTCGTGACATGGCTTAACCACCTCTCATGGATCTTTTAACTCTCACAGTTATATTGGGCATTAACAGGTCAATCTTTTGGTGCAATGACATTTGTGTTTCTCACTTTCTTGGGGCTCACCTAGTGGACATCAGATTTCACTAGCCCTCGTGAGTATATTTTTTTTGCATAGTGGACAATAGGTTTTCACTTGTGAATGCATTTAATGGATAGCAGTGCAACCGCAACTAGTCCATCCTTCCTTTTCTTTCTTTTTACATTAATTTTAGCATCATATGATTGTGCATATTGTGTTTCTTTTGTAGGCATGTGTCTCTTTGCACCTTTGTTCATTTGTCATGAGATCTTAGATCTTGGGTGCTTGATCACCCTCCTTGACCTTTGTCATCTTATCTTTCCAATACTTGTACAATTGGACCTCTCTTGACTTATTTGTCTACTTTAGTGTGATTTTGAACCCAAGTGGGGGCTAAATATAATGTAGAAATATGTACACCTTTAAATTTTCACACTATGAACTTGCATCCCCTTAATTAATTGGACTTAATTAAATCCTTAATTGGCCCAATTATGCATTCACAAGCCTAATTAATTTTATTTTCTGCAAGGTAAACCCACATTTTATCAATGCATACACTCAATAAACATCTTGGAAAATGTGTGTTCTAGGTTTAGGTCCTAGGACCTATTCGCCCAAGGGCAAATGGGTCCCCCTAAAGTCTTGAAACCCATTTTTAAATATGTTTTTGGTAGCATTTTAATTATCTAAGTTCAAATTGCAAAGGATGGCTTGTGGTGTTCAATTGTCAGGTAATTAAGGAAACACCTATAAATACAAGGTCTTTTATCAATTCAAATCTAAGTGGCATAATTCAAATTTCGCATGAACAAAGATTATTGTCAAGAACATTGGAGAGCATATTTGTTAGCATTTATTGTAGCATTCAAGATCCTATCATGATGTGAATATTTATGTGTTCATGCATGTTTTTAGAGCTAACACTGTGATGTAGGTTCCAAGTTTTCAAGCATCAAATCAAGTGTTAAATCAAGTATCCAATCAAGCCATTTCATGCAAGATCCAACCCTTAAAGAGATGTGTTAGAATTCAGTCCTCTAAGGGTAGCCATTAAAGGGTTTGGTGAGGTGTATTAAGCTTTGTTCATTCATCAATTCCTTCATTTTTTCATTATTTCATTATCAAGGTTTAATTAAAAAACTAGGATTTGACCAAGGCAAAACCTTATCCACCAAAAACAAACATTTTTTCTCTTTTTGTGTTTGTAGGTTTATATGTGAAGGATTAAAGATTGGATCAAAAGTGCAATTTGCAAAGTTGTCAAGACATGAAAACTCACCTATAGGTTTTATTTTTGACTTTTTGATAGTCAAATCAAGTGGAATCATAATCTTAGATCTAGGATCCAAAGACTAGAAAAAGAATTTCCAAAACCCTATACAGAGACCCATTCGCCTCTAGGTGAATATGTCCTTCAGCAGAGCCTAAAACCCACTTTTGGAGCCAAGTAAACACCATGCTAACCTTCTCAAATCTTCTAGTTAATGGTTGTTTCTAATAGTTATCACAATACTTTGTATTACAAGTTTTATATCTCATAGGTTTTATTGTTAAAAAAAATTATTCTTCTCCCAAAACTGTTGTTTAGTCATTTTTGTTATAAGGAAGTTAAGGAAGCATAGTGTCCAAATCTAGGGTTGACTTATCTTGAGGGTTGTAAATCAATTCTAATCATTTGTAGCACTATCTCTCTTCCTAATAAACATGGAAAAGGTGGATTTATGATTATGTGGACAACCCCTTTTGATTTTGGTATAGGTCCCTCATCTCATATCCCATTTTTAGGTCTCCTATCCATTTCCCATATTTTCCTTTGTTTCAGTGAGATCAACATGGATTGGTCTAAATCTAGAATACATTTCAAAGTTCTTGAGTCATCAGATTATGATTCAAGATCGAGTGAATGATGATTCATCCTCTTCAAGTGAAGAGATTCCATAGTTTGAAACTATCAACATAGGAAGTTCAAATGACATTTGGACTTTGGAGTTTGATGGTAGTTGTTCTTCCACCAGATCTGGAGTAGGGATAGTTCTCATATCCCTAGAAGGAAATATCTTCCCCTTTTCTTTTAAGTTATGATTCGAAAACACTAACAATACTACTAAATATGAGGCCTTGTTGTTACGAATAGATGTTGCACTGAAGAAAGGAATCAAGAATCTTCATGCGCAAGGCAATGATGAATTGGTTGTTTATTAGGTGAGAAATTTATACTAGACAAAGAATGAAAGGCTAAGGCATTACTGTAATCATGTTTGGGATTGCATATCTAATATTTTTATGCTTTTGGCATATCTTTGGTTTCAAGGGAATATAATGACAAGGCAGATTATTTGGTTGTGTTAGCCACTCTCATGATTCCTCATAAGGATTTCAAAGGAACTAAGTATACCATTTAGTTGGTATTTTGACCCAGTGTCCCTAACAATTCCAGCCACTAGAAAATATTCAATGATGATAATCAAATTATTTCCTTTCTAGAAAAGGAAAAAAAAAATGATCTATATTTCAAAGGAAGTGGCTCTACTCCTTGAGAATCAATCGTTGAAATAGATCGGGAAACTAGTGAGGAGATCTTACAACCAAAATGGAATAAAATTCTGAAAGGATTGGTCTCCCTAAAGAAACTTTTTGATAAGTATGATTGCTTTATCAAATTGAAACAACAATCTAGATCAGAATCATCAACAAAGGTTGAACAAATCAATCCGGGAACAAAAGGTGATCCCAAAATAGTGAATATTGGGAAATGTTAATTGTTGCAGGAAAGGAAAAAGTTTGTAATAATTTTTTGGTAGTACATTTACAAGGTGGCCTATTCATATTTTGACTTGAATTCTTTTCATCTAAAATAATTTCAACATGAGATTCCTCTCAAATTAGGTTTTTTGCCTCGTAAGTAGAAACAAAGGCAATAAAAACAAAAAATCTCAAGTACCATTCTTGCTAAAATCCAAAAAATGTTGAATGCTAGAATTATTTTTCCTATCCATCATTCAACATGGATAGCTAATATTGTTTTGATATTAAATAAGAATGGAGAAATCTACATTTGAGTGGATTTTCGTAATCTAAATCAATCATCACTGAAAGATAATTACCCATTGTTGGTAATGGATCAAGTTCTACAAACAATGACCCTTGTTTAGAAATGTTGTCTATGTTAGGCAGTTTCTCAAGAGACAACCAAGTAGAAGTAAGTGAAGAGGATTGGCACAAGACTACCTTCACTACTCCATGGGGTACTTTTGCATATCACAATATGCCTTTTGGATTGATCAATGCTAGTGCCACTTATCAAAGGGGAATAGACATGGATTTCCGTAATGAAATGGGTAAGTTTATTGTAGTTTATCTTGATGATTTTATTGTCTTTTCTAAGGATCATTGAGATCATTATCATCATTTATAATAGGTTCTCGAAAGATGTTTCCATCATGGTATCTCACTTAATCCCAATTTTTGGGGTTATCAAAGGTAAGCTTCTTAGGAACATAGTGTCTAAGGAAGGATCAAGATTGATCTTGAGCAAGTCAAATCCATCTATAATATTACCCTTCCTTCAAGTGAGATAGCATTATATTCCTTCTTTTGGAAATTAAAGTTCTTGCAAAGATTTGTTCCATATTTTACAGAGAAGACTCACCATATTGTGGATATGATGAAAGGAAAATTAATCTTTCATTGGATTGTAGAAGGGAAAGTTTCTTTCCATAACATAAAAGAGGCAATTTTTCATGATTTGGTCTTATTCTATCCAGACTATACCAAATACTTCATCATACATAGTTGTACCTCAAAACATACTCTATCTGCCATTTTTGTGTAGAAAAATAGTGAAGGGATTGAATCTGCATATCTTTCATGAGCTATCCTCTGAAGAATCATGAACTCAAGTACACGTCGATTGAGAAACATGCTTATGCTATGGTAAAAGTAGTTAAGAACTTCAGGTATTACATTCTCAATTCTCGTATTATTGCATTGGTACCTAATTCAATGGCCAAGTCCATCTTGACTCAACAAGCATTTGGGAGTAAGAGAGGTAATTGGATGGCTAATATACAAGAGTATGACATGGAGATTAATCCCACCAAGCTAATTCATAGGAAGGGTCTATGTCAGTTGATTGCTGACAACAAACCAAAAGAGATATGTGAGGATCAAGAAGCGAATACCTGAGAACTTCCCATAGTATTATTTGTAAGCATGATAGATGAATGGTATTATAACATTACACACTTCCTCACATATGGAGAGTGTCATGAGCATTTTTCATATAAAGTAAAATCAAAAATCAAGTTCAAAGCTACAAACTTTGTTCTTTGGGATAACGATTTGTACAAGAGGAGAATTGATAGAACTTTTTTGTGATGTGTGGACAAAGCAGAACAAGGCAAGTTATTGGAATCTTTTCACATATTGTTGGATCGTGTGGAAGTAGAAGATGTGTTTGACAGTGTGTTGGACTATGAAGAAGGTTGTCTGGGAGAAATGGAATTGCTTCACATTTCTCTGCATTGAAGTTTCCTATCTTGTAGATTTGGAAATGTATCAATATTGCCTATGTCTATCTTCCCTTGGATGGTTTGGTGTCTAGTTGTTTCACAAGCTTGGTTCATGAGTTTTGTCTCAGTAATAGTTTGATTGGTTACACAGGATGATGGTATTCTTAGTTGCATGTGTTTGAGCCAATGTGTTTGAATATTTTTTTGGTTTTGGAATATTCTAGGATGTTATTAAATGTTACTAAGTGGTCCACATGTTGTTTTCAGACTTGGTGAAGTGTGAATGTGGTTGCTTATTAGTCTTAATTTTGGTTAGGCCGACTTGTCGTGTCAGCATTACTTTTGGATGTGCTTCATGGTTTTTGGAAGCATTGTGTAGTGTGTTGATATATATTTGGGTCCTAGTTACCCTCGATGTGGTCTGCCTTCACTTCCACCACAATTTTCTTTGGTGTCGACCTATTTGGTGGTTGCACATTTGAGGTGCATATGTTTCATAATTTCATTGAAGCTAACTTGGACAAGGTTGTTTGAAGTCACGGTTGATATATATGCAAGTTCAATTGTTGGAGAACTATGTGATGTGTTGTGTGTTGTGAAATCATGTGTATGTGATTAAGTGTTGAGATTTGAGTGTGAGCATGAACACCTATGACTATCAGAAGTAATGAGAAAAAGGTGTCTACATTTTAGTGTGCTTGAATTTTCTAAAGGGATTGAGTTGAAGGTTGCAGATGGTGTAGAGTTTTCATTATATATTCTTATATTGCTATGAGGTAGTAAACCTACTTGTAATAGTTTCTTTATATTCTCTTTCTATCCAAGAATTGAGCCCTTCTTTCTTTCGGATAATGATTACTTTGGGTAGTGATCCCTTATGACAGTGAGCCTTTTGTTTTTATTCATATATATGTGAGTTAATCCTCATCATGGTATCTCCCTTATTAGGGTTTTCCATATAAATATGGTGTTTTATTGTGTATGGTTGTTATTTTTTTGATGTTTCATTTTTTTACATTCATTTTGATGCATAATAAGGGTTTTAAGATTAAGAAGGGTTTGAAGGGTTTGAAGGTTTTATTGTACAACTGATTTACCCCCCCTTCTTAGTTGTCATGTGTGTCTAACAATTGGTATTAGAGCAGAGTGTCCTTCAAAGAATCTTAACTACTTGAGGTGGATCTGGATGGCGTACAAGAATAGTTTTAAAGTTCCTATGTTTGATGGAATAAATTATGCCTTCTAGAAAGCTAGGATGGAAGCCTTTCTTGTTTCATTAAGGTTTGGTGTATGGAATTCAATTGAAGATGGATATACTATACCTACTTCTACTTTGACAAGTGAAGATGATATCAAGGATTATGATAATAATGGAAAATCAAGGAATGTTATCTTGAGTAGGATTTTTGATTCAGAACTTGTGAAGGTGATAAGCTACAAAACTACTAAAGAGGCCTGGGTAAAGTTACAAAGTATCTATGAAGGAGATGATAAGGTTAAGAAAGAAAATATGTAGAATTTCAAATCCAAATTTGAAACCTTAAGGATGTTAGAAGATGAAGATATTGTAGGCTACATGCTAAGGGTGGATGAAATTGTCAATTCCATTAATGGTCTTGGTGGAAAGCTTAAGGGAAGTGAAGTTATGAAAACTGTATTGAGAACTCTTCATAAATCTTATAGTGCTAAAGTTTTTTCCATTGAGGAAGCTCAGGATTTGGATCCCCATACTAGAGATCAAATGTTTGGTTCTTTAACTACTTTTTAATTAAGAGAATTTTACCAAGATGCTCCAAAGAAAGAAACTACTTTTAAAGTCGAAAAGAAAGAGAGGATTGATGAATATGATCCAGATGATCTTGATGAGTTGGAAGAAAATTTTGTAAGGATATTGAAAAAGGGCACTAGAAAATACAGAGGTAAGTTACCCTTCAAATGTTTCAAAATGTCCAGGAAAAGTTTCAAATGGAAAACATAAAGATCATAAAGGTAAATCCTTCAAAAACAGTCATTATGTTAAAGAATATAGTGGTGTATCTAATGGTGAGTAATTAGACTATTTGGATTATGGGAGTGATGAATTTTTGTTCATCATTTTGAATTTTGGAACTAATTCTACTTACCTTGAAAGATGTGTGAAGGAAATTCTTCCAAAAATAGGTCAGAGTATTCAAGGAACTATGTTGACTCCCTTTCATGCAAGAGAGGAGAGAAACTACTAGATAATTGAAAGCATATGATCATATCATATGACATGTGATAAGAGTAAGTTTATTAAACTTGAAAATTATGATGGTGCTCTTGTTAAGTTTGGTGATGACACATCTACTAAGATTTATGGAAAAGGTTCAATTATTTTTTATGACAAGAATAAGACATATGTTTTTCTTTATGTCAAATGTATCTAGCATAATCTTCTAAGTGTAGAAAAAATGTGTAGTAGAGGATACAATCTAGTGTTTCACGATGATGGTTGTGAAATCAAAAAAATAAGCTTCAAAACTTTGGTTATTATAGGAACGATGACATAAGGGAATGTTTATTACCTCAAAGATGTTAGTATTAAGTGCTTTATGACTCAAAAAAATGAAAGTTGGTTGTGGCACATAAGAATGGGTCATATCAATTTTGATGTCCTAGTAAAGATCAGCTCTACTCATGTTATGAGAGACATGCCAAGAGTTACAAAGCCTATCAATGCAAATTGTAAATAGTGTGAGGTTGGAAAATAGACAAAGAAGAGGTTCAAATCTAAAGAATGTTTTACTTCAAGACCTTTGGATTTGGTGCATATAGACCTATGTGGGCCTACCATAACAAGAATCTCTCAAGGTAACAGGTATTTTATGTTGTTAATAGATTATTACTTTAGAATGACTTAGGTAACATTTCTCAAATAAAAATAAATATCTCTAGATAAGTTTAAAGCATTTAAATATATGGTTGAGAATGAAATGGATCGAAAAATAGATTTTTAAGGTCTGAAAGAGGTGGTGAGTTCACCTCCAATGAGTTTAACATTTTTTGTGAATATCATGGGATAAAAAGATATTTATCTACTCCTAAGACTCCACAATAGAATGGAGTTATGGAAAGGAACAATATGATAGTTCAAGAAGCTCCAAGAACCATGTTGAAGGAAGAAAATCTACTGGATGTTTATTGGAGAGAAGCAATTCATACTGTAGTTTACATTGTCAATAGAGGACAAGCAAGAGTGAATAGTTTAAAGACCCCCGATGAGCTATAGTATGAAAAAACTCTTGCTATGAAATATTTTAGAGTTTTTGTAAGTACACAAGTTATATCAGGAGAGATGAAGAGAACTTAGGAAATTTTGATGCAAGCTCAGATGAAGGAATCTTCCTTGGACATTCTACAAAGAGCAAGGCATGCATTTATTACAACAAAAGGCTAAAGAAGATAGTTGAAAGTGCAAGTGTCAAAGTGGATGAAGAATCACATCAAAGCTCAATGTTGATAGAAGGATATGAATATAATGAATCCCCTTGCAGAGAAGAAGAAAAAGAAAGAAGAAAAAAATAAGATGCTAGTGGAAGAAGAAAAAGAAGCTCCAGAAAATAATCCTAAGCCTCCTAAGTATGTGTAGAAGATTTTGAGGATCAAATAATCAGAGACAAAAGAAGAGGTGTTTTGACAAGGATAAAAGCTGCTATGACAGAGGAATAGGTAAACTTTTGTTTACTTTCTAAGATAGAACCTAAAATAGTGACTAAGGCATGCAAGGATGAAAATTGGATCAAAGATATGGAAGAATAATTGAGGTAGATTGTGAAGAACCAGGCATGGGAACTAGTCATAATACTAGCAAACAAGAATGTGATAGGAACTAAATGGGTTTTCAGGAACAAGTTGAATGAGAATGGATAAGTTATCAGAAACAAGGTTAGGCTTGTGTGTAAGGGCTGCTCACAAGTGGAAGGAATAGATTTTGAAGAGATTTTTTCTCCTTCGACAAGAATGGAGGCTATTCAGATGCTTTTTTCTTTTGCAGAACATAAAAACTTCAAGGCATATTAGATAGATGTAAAGTCTGCATTTTTGAATGATGAGTTAGAAGAAGAGGTATACATTGAACAACTAGAAGTTTTTCAATTATCAAACGATCATGATATGGTTTGCAAGTTGAAGAAAGCATTGTATGGACTTAAACAGGCTCCTAGAGCTTGGTATGAAAAATTGGACAAGTAATTATTGTAGCAAGGATTTAAAAATGGTACTGTAGATAGCAACCCTTACTTCAAATTCGAGGGAGATCAAATCCTGATTGTAGTTGTGTATGTTGTTGACATGATCTTTGGAGGAAATAAGGTAATGTTTAAAAAAAATTAGAGATGTAAAATGAGTTTGAAATTTCAATGGTTAGGGAGATGACTTTCTTCCTTGGGTTGCAAATTAGTCAATCAAAAAAGATATATTCATTACACAATCAAAATATATTAAGGAAATGTTAAAGAATTTTGAAATGGAGGACTCTAAACTAGTATGTACTCCTATGGTTATTGGTTGTAAATTGAGAAAAAATGATGAATCTCCTAAGGCAGATCAGACCAAGTATAGATACATGATTGGTGGATTACTATATCTAGCTACAACTAGACTGGATATCATGCATACAATATGTCTTACGGAAAGATTTCAAGAAGATCCTAGAGAATCACATGTGGTTGTAGTCAAAAGGATACTCAGATATTTGAAGAGCACTCTGGACTATGGTCTATGGTATTCTAAGGATACTAACTTTTCTTTGAGTGGTTATATAGATGTAGATTGGGAAGGTTCTACAGATTATAGAAAAAGTACAAGTGGAGGTGCTTTCTTTCTTGGCTAAGTAAGAAGCAGGACTTAGTGTCATTATCTACTATAGAGACATAATATATTGGTGCAGCATATTGATACACACAGGTGTTATGGATGAAGCAAACATTGAAAGATATCAGATTTTCATATGATGAACCTATGTCTATCTTGTGTGATGATAAAACTGTTATCAACATTTCAAAAAATCTAGTAATGCATTAAAGAACAAAGCATATCTCTATCTAGTATGACTTTCTAAGAATGAAGTAAAATTGGAGTATGTTCCTATAAAGGATCAAATAGCAAAAAAAATAATAAAGGATCTTCCAAAAGATACATTTGATTATCTCAAAAATAAGCTAGGGGTTATTGCCCCTCCTTATTTCAACTAGAAGCACAAGATAGTGCATTTGTCGAAGGGTGCAATTCAAGATGAATTATTTTTCCTAGACTGATGAAGGCTACCTCTTAGGGGGGTTAGGTCATGGTGTCTTTGGTTGGTGCTATCAGGGGGAGAATATTTTATGAGAGAGAGAAGTGAATTTTGCAAGTGTTTCCATTTGTCATTGATGTCAAATAAGGAGAAAAGACTAAACAACATGGAGAGAGGGATGTCTGAAAAACTTGAGAGTAGTGGAGAGAGAGAGAGAAGTGGAGAGCTAAAGGAGGAAATTTTCTTGAGAGTTTGAGATCAGATTTTCTTTTTTTGATGGTGTTTCAGTGGGTGTTTCCATCAATGACAAAGGGGGAGATTGTTTCTCTATGTTTTCATTAGTGTTGTCACTGATGTCAACCTATATCAACCTTAGTGTGGCTATAATGAGGTATTTGTGATGCTAAGTAGGTGTTGCAGATGTAGCATGGTCACTTGCTTTCCAAGTGATTTTGATAAAATTTACGTAAAGAGTGTACAAGGTGATAGGGGTGTGTTTTATATTATGCTCTAGATTTATTCATGTTTGAAGATGTGCTTGTGTGGTTTGGATGTGATTTTTAGATGAGTTCAATTTTTTTATATCTAGAGTTTTAGGTTTTGGATCGTGTGACAATAGAAGATGTGTTTGACAGTGTGTTGGACTATGAAGAAGGTTGTTTGAGAGAAATTCAATTTCTTTTCATTTCTCTACGTTGAAGTTTCCTATCTTTCAAATTTGGGAATGTATTAATATTTCTTGTATATATCTTCCCTTGGATGGTTTGGTGTTCAACTATTCCATAATCTTGCTTCAGGAGGTGTGTCTCAGTGACAGTTTGACTAGTTGCATAGGAAGACGGTATTCTCATTTGCATTTGTTTACACAAATGTGTCTAAATATTCCAAAATTTTGTGCAATGCTGCTAAGTGGTCAGCAGGTTGTTTCCAGACCTAGTGAAGTGTGAATGTGGTTGCTTGCTAGTGTTGATTTCAGTTAGGCCAACCTAGCATGTTAGTGTTACTTACGGATGTGATTTGTGGTTTATGGAAGTATGGTGTAGAGTTTTGGTGTATATTTTGATCTTGGTTAATCCTTGGTGTGGTCTGCCTTCACTTCTTTTCACCACATAAGTGTTTGGTGCGACCTATTTGGTGGTTGCACAATTGAGGTACATATGTTTCATTGAAGTTGACTTGGAGAAGGTTTTTTAAGGTGACAGTGGATATATATATATATGCAAGGTCAATTATTGGAGAAGTTTGTGATGTTTTATGTGGTGTGAAATGATGTGTATGTGATCAAGTATTGAGATCTAAGTGTGAACATGAATTCCTATGACTATCGAAAGTAGTGAGTAGAAGGTGTCTACATTTCAATATGCCTAAAGTTGTTGGAGGCAATGAGACGAAGGTTGTGGATGTTGTAAATTTGTTGTAGTGTATTCTCATGTTGCTTTGCAGTAGTGAACCTCATTATATCATTTTTTCTATTATATTTCTACTCGAGCAGTGAGCCCTTGGCAATGAGCATTTCCTTCTTTTGGACAATGAGTCTTTTGGGAAATGAGCTCTTCCAATAGTGAGACTTTTGTAATCAGTTTTTTTATTCATATATATGTGATTTAATCCTCACTATGGTGTTTCTCTGATTAGGTTTTTATACGTAAATATGATGTTTTATTATGTATGGTCATTGTGTTGATTTTTCATTTGTTTACACTCATGTTGATGCATAATAAGGGTTCAAATATTAAGAATGGTTTGAATTTTTTAATGTACAACTAATCCACCCCCTCTTAGTTGTCTTGTATGCCTAATATAATTTTGGAAGCAAGAATCTTGTTGCCCCTTTAGCTGGTCTAAATGATGTTTGTTATAACTGTAACAATTATGGCCATATTGCCAAAAAAATTAGAAGTGTGTTTACAAAGGCCCCTAGATAGGAGAAAAAGGAATTTGTCTCTCAAAATAAAAATAGATCAGCTCATGTTCATGCAAGTCAAAAGAAATAATTTTCGTCCCCAGCACTAAAGAAATAATCTACACTGAGCTTTGAGGAAAAGCGTAGAAAAATACAAAAAGACATTGGAGAGAAAAGAAGATTGAGATGAAGAATGAAAATCCAATGATAGTTCAAACAACCTTTCATGTCAAAGGAAAATACAATCCTTGGGTGATTGACAATGGTTTCTCTAGTCATATGATTGGAGATAAGAGAAAATTCACCTATTTGGAGAAATGGAATGGAGGTATAGTTGAGTCTGGTGATAATACCACTTCTAAGATAACTAGAAAAGGTACATTAAGCATAAATGGTAAATCTAAAGCTCAAGATGTTTTTATGTTGAAGGGATAAAATATAAGTTGCTCAATGTAAGTCACACGTGTGACAAAGGATATAATTTTTTATTTCATGCTAGTGGATGTGAGAGAAGGAACACTAGATTTGGTAGACTTGTTGTCGAAGCAAGTAGAACAAGTAGTAATTTATACCATCTGAATGAGGTGAAAGGTGGAAGATGTCTATTAGTAAAAACTTATGAAATTTGGTTATGACACATAAATATGGGTCATATTAACTTTTACCATCTTGTGAAATTCAACAAGAAGAATGTAGCCAAGCATATGCCCATAATTGGTAAACCAGCAAGCACATTTTGTAAAGAATGCATTGAAGGAAAGAAAACAAGGATTAGATTCAAGACAAAAGAATATTAAACTTTTAAACCTCTAGATTTGATATATAGAGATCTATATGGATCGACAAGAACTAGAAGCATCAATGAGAAAGGTATTCCATGTTTTTGATAGATTATTCAAGAATGACATGGGTAAATTTTCTTAAAGATAAATCTCAAGCTTTAAAAATATTTTCAAATTTTAGAGCTGTGGTTGAAAATGAGATTGGTTCAAGGATTAAATGTTTAAGGTCTGAAAGAGGTGGATAATTCACTTCTAATGAATTTGATAAGTATCATCAAAAACATGGAATTAGAAGACATTTCTCTACTGCTAGAACACCTCAAAAAAATGGATTTGTTGAGAGAAAGAACAGAACTATTCAAGAAATGGATAGAACAATGTTGAATGAAGCCAAATTACCTGATAGATACTAGAAAGAAGTAGTTCATACTATTGTTTGCATTCTTAACATAGCATATTTAAGAGTAAATCATGATCAGACTCCATATGAATTATGGAAAGGAAGACCTACATCTGTGAAGTATTTTAGAATATTTGGAAGTATATGTTTTATAAAAAGGGATGAAGATAATTTGATTAAATTTTATACAAGATTTGATAAAGGAATATTTTTGGGTTATTCAACTACAAGCAAAGCTTATAAGTACTACAATAAAATTTACAAAAGATAGTTGAAAGTGTGAATGTTAGTGTGTATGAAGATTAATCTCATTTGTTACACAAAGATAACATATATTCAAAATTCCCTTCTTATGAAGAAGAAGAATAATCTATAAAAGAAGAGTCGCAAGAAGAGAGTGATGTTGATGAAGAAGAAAAGAAACCTAGCACTACTCCAAAAGTTCCACTCAAATTTTTTAAAAGATATCATTTAGAGAAGAAAATTCTTGCAAACAAAGTTGATGGTGTCATGACAAGAAGAAAGCTTGCACAACAAGAATAGGTAAACTATTCTTTACCCTCTAAAATAGATCCTAAATATTATGAAGAAGCTAGTAAGGATGAAAACTGGATTGAAGCTATAAAAGAAGAAATTAGTCAAATAGAGAAAAAATATACTTGGGAACTTGTTCCTAGGCCTGCTAATAAGAATTTCATAGGCTCAAAATGGGTATTCAAGAATAAATTGAATGAATATGGAAGGAAAACAAGTAACAAAGCCAGATTATTTTGCAAGGGCTATGCTCAAGTTGACGGTATAGATTTTGATGATACATTTGCACCTGTAGCTAGGCTTAAAGCTATTAGAATATTTATTTCATATTTAGTTTATAGGAACTTCAAAGTATTGCAGATGCAAGTAAAATCTTTATTTCTTAATGATTATCTAGATGAGGAAGTTTATATGGAGCAACCTGAATGGTTTATTGTGACATAAAATAAAGATTATGTATACAGATTGAAAAAGGCTTTGTATAGTTTAAAACAAGCCCCTAGGGCTTAGTATTCCAGGTTGGAAAAATATCTCCAACAACAAGGGTATAAGAAAGGTAATGCTAATAGTAATTTATATTTCAAATGTGAAGATGAACATGTACTGGTTGTTATTTTTTATGTTGATGATATTATTTTTGGTAGCAACTATGATGAGATGTGCAATTTTTTTCTACTAGAATGCAAAAAGAGTTTGAGATGTCTATGCTAGGAGAATTAAAAAAATTCCTTAGTTTACAAGTGAATCGGTTAGATACATGGATTTTCATTTCTCAGACTAAGTATGTGAAGGAAATTTTGAAGAAATATAAGATGGAAGATAGAAAGCCAGTTAGTAAAACTATGGTCACAGGATGTAAGCTCGGCAAACATGATGTGTTTGATTCAATAGATCAATCATTATACAGATCCATGATTGAAAGTCTCTTATATCTCATAGCAACAAGTCCTGATATCATGTAATTGTTTTCATGGTTGCTAGATTTCAAGCTGCTCCTAAGGAGACACATGTCAAATTTGTGAAGACGATTTTCAAATACTTGAAGAGTACATTAGACTATGGTCTATGGTATCATATTGGTGATGACTTCACTTTTATTGCATACACTAATGTAGAGTGGGCTTGTTGTGTGAATGATAGAAAGAGAACTAGTGGCGGTGCATTCTTTCTAGGAGATAGATTGGTAGCATGGCTAATTAAGAAACAAGATTCATTTTCTTTATCCACTATTGAAACTGAATATATTATTGTTGTATCTTGTTGTACTCAAGTGTTGTGGATAAAATAAACATTACAAGATATTCGGATGAATTTTGATGGGACAATTACTATTTGTTATGATAATACCAGTACAATAAATATCTCAAAGAATCATGTTACGAATTCCAGAACCAAGAACATATCTATTATCATTTTCTCAGGGAAAAATTTACTACACAGGAATTCAAATTAGAATATGTGGCTACAAAATATCAGCTAGCAAATATTATTTACAAAATCCCTTCCAAAGGAGTCATTTGAATAGCTCATGGATAAATTAGGAGTTGTTATTTCTCCTTTCTTTGCTTGAATATAGAAAGTATTCATGCAGGGGGAGCATAACAAAGTAATTCTTTATCCCTGGTCTATCCCTTTGTAATTGATGTTAAAGGGGGAGAGTACAAAAAAATAGGAGAAAAGTATGTAGAGGTATGCTTTAGTGATTGGTGTTTGGGGGAGAGTATAGTATGAAAGGTGTTGCTAAAGATAATAGTGAATTACAAAGCTAATTTTATTTTGGGGAAGTATAAGAAAAAATAAAATTGGTTTGCAAGATGAGTATAAATGATGTTGCCATTTTTTAGAATATTTCTAGGTGTTTCCATCAATAACAAAGGGGGGAATTTTTGGAATTTGTGTCATTGATTTCAAAGGGTAGTCATGGTGTCATTGATGGTACTGGACTAGCTTAAGAAGATTGTTTGCAGATGCTTAGTACACATCCTAAAACAATTCTCAGATGTTGCACAATCTTGATGCAAGAAGTTCTGGAAGGTTACAAAGGAATTTGATAGCAAATCTAATATGGATTTTTTGAGTACATTTCAGAAATATGATTTGCAAGTCAAGGTGATAAATCTTAATCTCGGAAATGAATTATTTCTACTTTGTGTTCTAGCTATGATTTTGCAGAAAATCCCTAAGGGTTTCAGTCATGGTGTTGCATAGTTTTTCTATTTCCACATTGATTGGATATTAGTGGTAATAGGTTGCTTAAGTCATAACTTAATCCCTATGAGTCATTATGTTACCAGCCCCTTCATCCTTGTGACTACCATCTCGATGGAGTGTGTAAATACTTTAATATTTCTTAAGTCTGCAAGCTTAGTATTTTTTTTAGCAAGTTAAACGATCAAGATATTTTAAGGTAGACCGAATGATTTTTCATATGTCTATAAGCCCTTGGTTGGGCGTAATATTTTTTATTACGAAACTGCAGGCTCACGCCATGTGTCTAGTGGGACCAATTTCAATGTTCTTTGTTTGTAAAGACTGACAGATGTGATTGACAAGAGGAATATTGGGTTATTTCCACTTTTTTGCATAAAGGATGGTAGGTCCCCATTTTAGCCTTGTGCAAACATGGACTGGTGATGCATGTCTAAGATGAAGTCTATGAGACGGATGGCATATTTTTTCTTCTTCACAAAAGGATTGGTGGGTCTCCATGGTGACTCTACAAGAAAATGATACGTCGATGTGTGTCCATGATGATGTTGGTAAGATGTAAGCTTGTCCAAAGAAATGTATTCGCTTTTTAAATCTATGGTAAATATTTAAAGGAAATTTAATTGAACGGTCGCATTTTAAAGTTGAAGCATTCTTGAGAAAGACAATCAAATCATGGCAATAAAGGAAAGGCCAATGTTCGATATTCAAAGTGAGGTAATACCTACTTCCTAAAGATAAAATTTTATGGGAAGTTATAGAGTTGAAACTGACTTAAATGTGTTTCTTAAAAATCATAAAAGCAACGGTTTCAAGGGACTGTGAAGTAGTTAGGATTTGTCTAACTATAGAAAATAGTTATTGTTTTGATTAGTATGGTGGCGTGTGTGGATATTGAATATAGAATTATGTCACATCTTGTACATTATGGAGAAATAATTATAGATCATTTGAATTCACAGAGGTTATTGAATTGATGGTTTTTCAAGTTGGTGGCAGAACATATGGTTTGTGATGAAAATTTATCAATGTGATGAACTTGGTAATGGTAAATTTAGAGAAGTGTAGTGCAGAGGAAGAGAGTCCAAGTTAATGAATTGAAAAGGTGCATTTTAGGTTGAAGAAGAACCAGAATCAACATATATGGACTTGTAATGTTATAGAGGCCGGTGGCTCTAAAAGATTGAGTTGGTGTTCAATTAGGTGTGCAATGTACCTTGAGGTTGATGCCTCAAAAAATTGTCTTAGGTGTGCAGTATACCTGGAGTTTGGTGCCTCAAAAACTTACCTTGGGTGTCAATGTGCATGTAAGTTGGTGCTTACAAAACATATACGATATCTATTATTGTGAGGTTGGATTAGGATAGTAGATCCTAGTAGCTTTTCTCACTGTAGTTTTTCCCTCATGGGTTTTCCACATATATATGGTGTTTTCTAATGTGTGTGATGTTATGTGTGATCTTGTCTGCTAATTTAATTTGGTTAAAAAATTGCATACACTGATTCAGCCCCCCTCTCAATGTATTGGTGTTCTTTCAACAGGGTTTTATCCTTTTGTTTGGAAAATCATAACTTGTAGAAAAGGGGTTGACTTAGACCAATAATTAAATTTGAATTTAAAATTTTGATTCATTTTTGCACCCATAAAATCAACCTTGGTTGATAGATGGGAAAATTTTGGATCAAGTTTAAACCCTTGAAATGATTTAAATCAATCAAGGCTTGGGTTTTTTTCCAACTTTTGCATGAAAATATGACACCATACATTATTTATTACACTTAGGATAAACAAGGAAAAGTGAATATAAAACAAAGGGGAAAAGGATAACGTGTGAGATTTTCACCCTTAGAAAATAGTTCAATGGATAACAAAAAGCCACAATCCCATTAACCATTTTATCAAATAAATTAGAGGGCATTTGAATCATTTCTCGCATTCAATCAAATGATGCAAGAATTGTAATGTTATTCTTTTAAAAAATCAATTATTTTGAATCAAATGTCTCATTTCCTTGATCCTTTGTATGAGAAAATTATATCCTACAAGTTAGTAGTGATTAGTATTTTACATTCACTTTCCAAATTAAAGATCATGTTCTATTTTCAATTGACCCCCACTATGTCAATACATGTTACTATTGTCAGATCATATAATATGGAAATTCGTAATGTCAATTGAGCTTCATATGGTATTTGAATTGTATATGTAATCCAAAACCCTGTGCTATATATGTTAGTTCATGGACACCACATGATTGCAACAAGCTCTATGAATGCATGGGTGTTAAGGGAAACACCAAAGTGATGGATTGTAATTATTATTTTTCCTAAATTTATGTACCTTGAAACTTCTCTTGTTTACTAACATAAAAAGATAATGTTTGTGTACTCTTAAGTCTCTAGTTTATATACATAAAAATAAGATCATTCAAATGATAAACTCATAGAAAATAATGCTATTGTAATGATATGAGCACAAAAATAATCCACTTGAAAACATTTAACAAAACATATTATTGGAGTGGAAAAATTGCATTCAATGTAGACCTTAAAAGTGGAACATTGATGTTTCTTTGATGATATGCAAAGGATAAGTGGAGAAGTAGAAACTTACAAAAAGCAAATTTACCTCACATAAAATCTTTCTAACATTAGGTTGAGGTCATTATCGGATTTGGAAGAAATTACACTACAACTCTAAAGTAAATCATTAATTTTTCATCACTTTTTCTTGATCAATTAGGAGACATACAAATTACTAATGATTTACCTCCATTTTGTATTTAACATACCACCACTAGGCCACTAATTTTGGTATGATGCATTAGGACTTCTTGGACTACTGGTGAATATAGATTGTTTCTGAAAAGTGAGGATATGTAGAATTCCATCATCAATATTCTTTCCACCCAAATTCTACTCAAATCTATTGTATCTACCTAATCTGGCATGCTTCTTAAGGGCCTACAAACTATTACTTAAATCTAGTGTTACAATTTGATCTAGTGCACTAGTCACAGACTTGTAATCTATCTTTTGATGGTTCTATAATAGTGCACTAGGCCCCAACTATAGGTGGCACTCCTTACACCTCCAAATGACACTTGTAGAAGACCATAACTTGGAAGCAGAATGTAATCAGATTTGGGAATTATCATCACTATGTGCCATGTCCAAAATTAAGTTCACAATGAACTACAATGATGATTGGAACTGAATTTTCCCTTTTATAGCTTCTTCCCTAATATGATATGTCCATAAATTCCTAATCAACACAATAGGTTTTTCATCTATAATGTTGCTTGCAAGAAAATTCTCTTAAAACCTTCCTCTCCTTCACCACCATAGACATGCAATTAGTAGTTTAAAATAAGCATAACTCAAGTCCCTAAATGAAAATTTCACCAAGGATTAGTGAGGCTTGTGCCCCACCTATCTGGTCAACTTGAGGGTTTTGTCCCAAGTGCCAGTATAATGCAAAATTCCAATGACTAAAATCAAAGTTGGATAAGGATAAATATCAGAACATCCTCTCTTTTATATATCTATTTTTCCTTGGGCACCAAAGTCCCCAAGTTGGCTCCAAGAGAAAATTCAAATATTTAAACTTTCTAATTTATAATGTTAGACGACCCAGGTAATTTATTTTAAAATATTTATTATTTACCTTAATTAATAATATTATTATTATTATATTATATACTATTATTAAATTAAAATATTATTGATCCTATACAGAGGGGACATGACAATCCTCCCTTGCCAAATATTGTTGTCCCCATGCAATGACTACTCTCGAACCATTGCTTATCAATCTTGGGCCATATAGAAAATACACTTTCCTATTACCAGAGAATTTGGAACTAATTGTATACACATAAAAATGGTCTAGAGCACAATTAATTAAATAACAGATATTTAATTAATTAATCTTAGTTCTTCTACTTATATAAATAAATTGATAAATTTATTTGTATAGTTCACCCCTTTAATTCTTCTATCCAAAAATCACTTCCCTCTTGAATTAATCAAATGCACAAATTTAAATAATTTGCTATTTGATTATTTCCCTCCCTTAAATTAAATTTGAATTTTTAATTCAAATTTGTCACATATCTCCATAATTCTCTAACCTCCTCCAAATCACCCTCCACATCATCATATGTCACATGATTTCTTTTATTTCTAATTTTCAAATTAGGAATATTCATCCAACATCCCAACCTCATTGGAGACACATGGCTCCTTCCTTCAATTGATGCTCTTTGACACTTGGATGATTTTCCCTTCCAAATGGAGCAGCCTCCATGATTTCCTCCAACTTCCTTGTGCTCTATTGTTGATGTCCTAGGATCATGATCTCAACCGTCCATCTCTGCCACCTCGCTCAATGCTTGGAAAAACCTATAAATAGGAGGCAATTCTGCAGCTTTTTAAGGGAGAATTCATCACAAACTTATCTTGCAGGAATTATCTTAGCAATTGAGAGAATTTTAGAGTTGTGTAGCATTTAGCATTGTTATCATGGCAATTTTACTTTGTAGAATTTTAGTATAGCATTAGTTTTCATTGTGTTTATCATATAGTTTTCATTTAGATTTGCATTACATCAACAACAATAATCTTAGCATCATTTACAATACAACAATCTCATATCTCATTCAGCCTTCATATCAAAAATACAAACAATAGGTTAATGTAGGAATGTAGGTTTGCATTTCATAAATATTATCGTTTCTTAGGTTGCCATCTTGTAAATTCATGTGCAACATACAAATCTGAGAGCATGAATTTTAGGATCCTTAAGATTAGATAGCAATGAGACAATTTGAAATGATAATCATAGCAGTTTAGTTTGTTCTTTCAATTCTTTTTATGTAAGATGTTTCATTGATGTGTGTTGGATTTTATTCTACTAATTGACCATTTTAATACCACACATAAATTGGCACCCACCATGGGGCCCGAGCCCCTACTATTAACATTTTTCTAGAAAGTGTGTGTTATAGGTTTGGATGTGAAAATTTTTAGCGTGAGCGTGAATTATGTCGATGCATATGAAATATTCTCTGGCACATCCAGGCCCTGTTCTAGCGCATCTGTGGAATCGTTCAACACATTCGTATTATCTTTTGGCACATTCAGGGAGTCTTCTGGTGCATTCATAATTTCTTTTAGTGCATACATAGACTGTTCTAGTGCATTCATAGTATCTTTTAGTGCATCTGTGTGATTTTTTAGTGCATCTGTTTATTGTTATGAAGCATCTATTTTATTTTGCGTATTTTCCAAATTCTGAGAACTAATATCTATTCTTTATTTTTTAGGTGTTTTAAACGTTGTTAGAGACTCTGCTTAAACCATAAGAAAGTTGTCAAAAACCAATAAATTGAAACTACTAACGATTATTTTGTAGGGGTTGGAGTTTATTGTTATTTTCTTTGGATTAAATTAGGAATCTAGCTTAATTAGAAGGATAATTGAACACCATGTCTATTTTTTTGTGGAGTGGTAGGCATATGCTCTCCCCTTCACTGGGTGACCAAAAAGCTAGACCCATTCTTTTTATTGTATTTTATCCTTAGAGGGCCTTCCTGGTGGGAAAAAGTAATCACCCCAAGGAACGACCCAACTAGTAACACGCTAAAGACAAGTGACTTCTAGCTAGTATATAAGTGTGAGTACTTGAGGAAAATTCAAGTATCACTAGGATTGTTCCGATAATAAGGGTAGCAATGGTTTCTTTTTGTATGGATGATCCCCCACGAATGGAATGCCTATACTAAAACCCTTTGTTGTATTAATCCAAAAATTCCTTTTATATTTGTTGGTGCAAGAGGCCTAACCTCTGAAGTCATCCCATATTCTTGTGGCTTTTAGTAAAGATGAAAAGTTTGTCATGGGAGATTCATGAGAATTGAAGTTTTTCTGACCCAAGAAGTGAGTGTCATGGAGGGGAGCCAGTGTGGTCAAGCTTCTAATCATCTACCAAAAGTAAGCATAGTTGGAGTAATCCAAATGGGAATCCAATAAATAATGTCTTACACAGCCTTAGGGATTGTACTTGCTTGATGTGTCTTACACGTGTGTTTTCAAAACAATATTCAAACAACTGTCACACACATAAGTGTCCAAACTATTGATTCAAAAGAACATTCACTCAAACAAATCAAATCTCCTACCAAAAAACCAGAAAAAACAATCAGACTGTCAAAAACTAGAGAAAATTTTCCAGATCAACGCATCCATTGACTGCCTTGGTGCATGCCTTCCATCTTTCGGCGCATCCATTTATTGTTATGGCATATCCATTCACTGTTTTGGCACATTTGTCTCATCCTACAACGCATCCATTTACTGTTCTGGCACATCCATTACTTTTTTTGGTGCATACCAGCTATCTTATAGCACATCGAAGCCATTTCCTTAGCACATATATCTTTTACTGTATCAGTTCACTATTCTAGCGCATCCATAAAATTTTAAACCAAAAAGCTAAATTCCTTGTATGTCCAAATTTTAACCTCACAATTTAGGATCCTTTTCAGCCCAAATCCTTTCCTCAGTCATACCAGAGTCTTAAACTTGTTGAAACTAACATTTTCAAGTGAAAATCCTTTACCTAAACTTTGATCAAACATATAAAAGTGCCTCATCATCACACCTATTTCTGATTAGCATCTGAGTTTCACCATCAGGATTTATCATCCTTTATTAGGATTCATCATTTTTCATCCTGAAACAAATGTTGCATAATCAAATTTAACTTAGTCCTTTTGGAACTTCCAAACAAAGATCTAAGTTTATTCAAACTCCCATAACTTGTATGCTCGTTCAAACAAGATCCCAAAAGCAGAAACTCAAGAAAAAGAACTTGAAAGTCAAGATACCATGGTTGAAGCTGAGGAAAACCCCTTCCATAAATTTCACACACCTGAAACTGAGGAGATAAAAGAGAAAGATATCCAACAAGCTCAACAAGACCCAAATTTCCACAAATTACTAGAAAAGTTTTTTGAAAAAGATGGAGAAAAATACCTTTTAATTTTGGCCAAACAAGGTGTTAAATTACTCGATGACTTTGACATTAATCAACTGAAAAGAGAAACCAAAAATACCGAAACTAGCCCTCCAAATGTGGATCAAGTGATCGCCTTAATCAATCAAATGAAAAACTTGCAACAATAACTTCTTGACATGCAAAATGGAACTACAAAAAGATACACGATACAAGATATATTCCCATACCCTTTTGATCCAACTGTCAACATGATACCATTCCCCAAGAATTGTGAATTAGCTAAATAAGATTAATACAATGGTAAAACAGATCCCATAGATCACATAAGGGAATTTAGAACCATGAGCCTTGAATTTTCCCATGAGGAAACATACTTGATGAGATTGTTCCTACAAATCTTGGGAGGGAAATGTATGCAATGGTTCTCACAATTACCGCCAAGAATTAAATCCTTTGTAGAATTGGTCAACAAATTTATCACCCAATACTCTTATAACATTCAACATCAAATCAGAATGAAGGACCTTTGCAATGTCAAACAGAAAAAGGGGGAATCCTTTCTTGTATTTTTATAAAGGTGGAGGAGATTATTTGCAAGATATCCTCGTGCTATACCAGAAAAGGAAAAGATGGAAGTGTTCATTAAAAATTTAAATGATGATATGAGTCATAGGCTTGAATTGCAATGTCCACCAACTTTTGAGAAATTGATAGAAAATGGAATCAAAATCGAAGAATCTTTGGTCACGAGAGGAATCTTGAAAATTTACAATGAAAACAATCCAAGCAATTTCTCCAACAATGATAAACCAAAGTTTTGGAAAAAAATACAAGAATACTGGCAATGATACTTCAGCTGAAACACATAATGCCAAACCAGTCTTTAATTTATCGGGAATCACACCTAAGACCAACCAAACCCCCAATCAAAACAACACCAACCAGAACATAAATCAGAACAACAATTAGAATAATAACCAAAATAATCCTCCATCTAGACCACCATATCAAACGCCATCAAATTGCAGGAAATTCACACCTTTGGGTCAATCACTAGAATCTGCATTGAAATAACTTGTAAAAAAACTTATCACTTTACCCAACACTAGAGGTTTTGAGCAAAAAGTGAAATTTTCATGGTGGAATATTGCCCATTATTGTGAATTCCATCGGTGCAAAGGCCATCTAACAAACAATTGTATGCAATTAAATCAAAAGGTGCAAGACTTGATTGATCAAAATATCATACAAATAGAAGGACCCCAAACAAATGTCAATCATGGTGCGTTCAAGAATCCCCTACCAAACTATGACAAAGGGGAATCCTCTATGACGAATAGAAAATGGAAAAATTTAAATTATGTTCATGATACTACCATCTATCATATCTCAGTCGTTGAAGATCAGAAAAATGACATTGAGATCAATAACACTCAAGAAATTATTGTAGCCAAAAATCAAAGTAATGACACCCTAATTCAACATGGACACGAAACCATCAATGGCACTAATATTATATCTAATCAATTCCATAACACCCAATAGGACATAGCCATAACAGATAACAAAATCAATGTCATAAAAATCAAAGGGAAACAAGATTGTGTGCCCGTAAATGTGACCACGAGGGCACAATCCAAATTTGTTTTAAAAGGAAGCACCTCCAAAACATCTGTTGCCCTGTCACATCAATATAACATTGTTGATCAACTCTAAAAGATCCCAACGCAAATATCTATATTGGAGCTCCTCAATATTTCACCACCCACAAAGAAATCTTGGAAAAGGCCCTAGTGGATACAACAATACCAAATAATTTGGAAGTCTGCACATTCCAAGCCATAGTGGGACATTTGGTTGCACCTCATTGCCTATCCTTTTAAGAATATTATGATGTATTCATCACTCATCCCCATAATGCAACACTTCACATTGAAGTCTTAATACATAGAAATAGAGTCAAGAACGTCTTAATAGATGGAGGAGTCAGTCTCAATATATGTACTCTAAAGCTTGTTCATGCATTGGGATTCTCTAAACATGAAATAGATCCAAGGAAAAAGATCACCATCAAAGCATATGATGACGAAGAAAGAGCCTCAAAGGGACTAACTGTGTTGTCAATTCAAGTGGGGTCGATTCAAAAAGATGTAATTTTCCAAGTTCTGGACAAAGACTTAACATAAAATATACTCTTGGGTCATCCTTGGATCCATGAGATGCAAGCAATCCCCTCAACTTACCACCAATGTCTAAAGTTCCCTTGTAATGGGCAAGAGATTACCATTCCCACTGATTCCAATAGCCCTCAGTATTGCAATACCTTGAAGTTAGTCTAGGATGTCTTTGTACCTCATAACCAAGAAGCCCTTGCTTCCCCATCTACCACCCCAAATAATGCAAGTCATTCAAATTCTTTTTCAGAACTAATTGCCAAGTCCTCAAATGAAGAAATTTGAACAAGTTCCTCATCTAAACAACTTGAGAAAGAGGAAGAGGCTTCCCCTTCTACATCCACCAATCATGAAGCCCAACTAAATGCTTTGTCTAGACAACTTGAGAAAAAGGCCCAAATCAAACATAAAGGTGTGGGTGAATACTCCATTGAGCTATCCCTATGTCTCTCACAATTATCTTCACCAAAGTTCAATGGCCAGCCATCAATCTCATTACAACAATCCTCACAACCTATCACACTCTTTGATAGTCGATTCATAAAAGCAAGCACTCAAGCAGAATAATTTCATGACGAAAATATTCTAAACTGGCTCTACAAGGATGAAACTAAATCTCAAGCGGTAATGGCTAATATACAAACTACACAGTATGGCAAAGGATATTCAATCTTGGAAAATATGGGGTATGAAGGACAAGGACCTATTAGCAAAAGGAAAGAAGGCATTGTGGAACCCATCCAACTCATCATAACTAATCCAAAAGACAATACAGGGTTAGGATATAAAGGGCATCAAAGGGACGAAGAAACAAAGGAGGACCTAAAATATAATTTTTTGAACGGATCCTGCAACTGCAAGCAAGCAATGAATGTGAAACTAATTCCAATGAATATGAGTGGGATTCGCTATCAGAAGAGTCATTTCATGATAAGGACATTGATGTGGTACACAAGTATACACCCACACTCGAGGATGGAAAAAGCTTCAGGTTAAGACCATTCAAAATTGGATCACAACCTATCGATGGCTCGAGCAAAGATGATCAAACTCCTAGTGAGATAGATCATTCAGAGGAGAGTGACATCATATACCTTGACCTTGCCATAGTATTGTTCAATGACAATGTCACCATCAGGACCCTTACGGCCTCTGACCTAGACCAATCTAACGATTCCCTACCTCTAGTGTTGGCCTTGCCGTTCCACCAAAATATTGACATGTCAATGCCCGATACAAGCATCAATTTAGATCCACGTGAGGCAGTTAAATCATGTCATGAACCTGAAGGGAGATGTTGGCAGTTAGTCCAAAAATCCCCCCCTCAGCGTCACCCGAGGGGTTCAAACACATGACCGACTTTGATACCAATTGTTGGCCTTATCATTGCACCAAAAGATTGACCTGTCAATGACCGATACAAGCATTGGTTAAGATCCATGAGAGGTGGTTAAACCATGTTACGAACCCAAAGGGAGATGTTGGCAGTTATTCCAACATCTAGTACATCCTGAACTTGTCGACTCGGACCAAACTAAGCCTCTCGACATCCCCATCTTTTCCAACGATGAGGCCATCGTCAAATTCCTCTACACTATTAATCTTGAAACCCATTCCACCAGTGAATCTCATATCGAAGCTTCCAGACAGGGGAGTGTCAAATTTCCCAACTGCAAAATGACTAAAACAAAAGAAAGATCTGATCGTGAAAACCATTCTATGGCAGTATCAAATCAAGAAAGAATAAAAATAAAGAGCGCATCTGACGGTGAAAACTTCTCCGAGGAATCGAAGGATGGGAAATTTGACACTCTCCCAGAGTATTTCCAAGAGAGATCCAAATTTTTGATCGATCCAACGCAGTCCATCAATATCAACAATGCAGAAAAAGTGAAAACTCTCCATCTAGCAGGATCCTTGATAGAACAAGAGAGGCCTAACTTTATCAAGTTCTTGAAGAGTGGAAAATTAACTTTTCTTGGTCATATGCACACATGCTAGGGATAGACCCGAATCTCATCATGCACAACTTATCCCTCCCTCCAGGATTCAAACCAATTAAACAAAAGTTGAGAAAAATGCATCCCCATATTGCCTTATTGGTGAAGGTAGAACTAAATAAATTATTGGATGTAGGATTCATTAGACCCATTGATTATGTTGAATGGATATCCAACATTGTACCTCATTCAAATCCTGATAACAGCATACTGATTTGTACAGACTTCAAATACCTTAATAAAGCTTGTTTGAAGGATGATTTTCCCTTGCCAAACATTGATATCATCATAGACTTAACAGCAGATCATGGCATGTTGTCACTCATGGATGGCTTTTCCAGCTACAATCAAATCAAGATAGCACCTAAAGACCAAGATAAAACAGCATTTACATGCCTGTGGGGTACCTTTTGCTGGAACATCATGCCCTTTGGATTGAAGAACACATGAACCACCTATCAGAGAGCCATGACAACCATCTTTCACGACATGATGCATACCTTTATGGAATATTATGTGGATGAATTTCTGGCCAAATCTTTCACTAGAGAAGGACACTTGGAGATACCAGACAAAATCTTCACCCGACTAGAGAAGTTCAATGTACGCTTGAATCCAAAGAAATGTGTGTTTGGAGTGACCTCAGCAAATCTATTGGGATATATAGTGTCAAAAAAATGCATTGAAGTGGACCCTGCAAAAGTGAAAGCTATCATGGAAATTCCACATCCAAAGAATATCAATCACTTAATGTCCCCTCAAGGTAGATTTCAGTCAATTAGAAGATTCATATCACAACTGGTCGATAAGACCCATCCTTTTACCCACTTGCTGCACAAAAATGTTTCCTTTTGATGGGATGAGAAATGTGAGGCATCTTTCAATCAATTGAAGCAATACCTAATGATTCCACCCATCCTAGCACCACCAGTAGAAGGAAAACCACTCTTACTATACATAGCCACAACTGATCAATCATTGGGAGCTTTGTTGGCACAAGAAGACTCAACAGGAAAGGAGAAAGCGATCTATTATATCAATAGAACTTTAAATGGCCATGAAATCAACTACACCTCCATCAATAAATCTTGTCTAGCATTAGTGTTCACCACACAACAATTGTGACATTATATGCTAACTCATACAATCAAACTCATACCTAAGATAGATCCGCTAAAATATTTCCTTAGCAAAGAAGATTTGATGAGAAGATTGGCCAAGTGGGTAATGATACTCAGTGAATTTGACATCCAATATGTTGACAAAAAATCAATCAAAGTCCAAGCCATCACCGACAAGCTAGTTGAAGCACTGATACATGATGATCATCCTCTACACATTGAATTTTCAGATGATGATGCCCCTACTATAACAACAAAACAGTGGGTATTGTATTTTGATGGATCCTATACTCAACATGGATTGAGAGTGGTAATTTTATTTGTCACTCCACAAGGGCATACTATTCCAAAATCACATAGACTAATGTTCCCCTACACCAACAATATGGTAGAATATGAAGCACTTGTCATTTGCATCAAGATAGGGGTAGAATGGAAAATCACATAGCTGCAAGTCTATGGGGATTCTCAACTAGTCATTAATCAGGTCAACGATGATTACCAAACAAACAATGACAAACTAATCCCCTACAAAAGAATGATTGATGACTTTAAGAAATATTTTTTTGACATTAAATTTGATCAAATCCCAAGGATTAACATCAAAGTCGTTGATGCTATGGCTACCATTGCTTCTTTGCTACAAATTCCAAAAAAGCACAGTCGTTATGAGTTCATGGTGGAACAATTGTTTAGCCCTATCTATGACGACCCTGATTCCCAATTCATATGCCACCTAATTGATGTCGATACCTTGATCTACAGGAATATCTACACCTACCTAAAAGATAATACCTTTCCTCCCAATATCTCCTGAAACCAAAAATGAAACTTCATCTGTCAAGTTGCCTGACACACCCTTATCACGGATGCACTTTACCAATGATGTCTTGATGAAACTCTCCTTCTATGTCTGGAACGTGATGAGTTTGAAATGGCCTTACAAGAAGTCCATGAGGGTATCTGTGGAGCACATTCAAGCGGTCTTACCCTAGCAAAGAAACTCCTTCGTTTGGGGTATTACTGGTTGACTATGGAGAAGGATTCTTTCAAGTTTGTTAAAAAATGTCAGAAATGCCAAATATGTTGTAATCTTATCCATGCACCAGCACAAGAATTACATCCCTTCACATCAACATGGTCATTTTGTCAGTGGGGACTTGACCTCATGGGAAAAATCCATCCATCTTCCTCTAATGGGCACAAATTTATAATCACAGCCACTAAGTATTTTACGAAGTGGGTTGAATTTGTTCCTTTAACTACCATCACAAGAAAACATATCTCATCGTTCATCCTGAACTACATCATCTGTAGGTATGGCATTCCTCAATCCATTGTCACCAACAATGGTAGACCTTTCAAGAATTGGGACGTCCAAGAACTTTGTAAAAGGTTTCATATCCAACATCGGTTTTCTCCACCATATTACCCTCAAGAAAATGGCCAAGGAGAGGCCTCAAACAAAACTATTTTAGAGATCCTCAAGAAAACTATCAATGAGTCTGGATGTGATTGGAATATCTAGTTGAATCCTGCTTTATGGGCCTATCGTAGAAGCATCTGGACACCCATGGGAGCCACACCATATGCCCTCATATATGGATCCGAAGTTGTCTTTCCTATTGAGGTCGAACTACCATCACTTTGATTGTCCTTGAAAGGTATCATTTATGATGAAGATTACCGAATGTCTAGACTACAAGAGTTGGAACTGTTGGATAAACGTAGTCATCTTGCAGTGGATCACCTAAAAGCGTATCAGTAGAGAATGTCTAGGAGCTACAATCACAAGGTTAAACCAAGTAAATTTCAAGTAGGTGACCTAGTACTGAAGGAAAATCCCCATAATCAATAGGATCAAAAAAAGAAAGGAATATTTGAGCCAAATTGGTTAGGCCCTTTTGTTATTGTATCAATCTTTGGATCGGGGGCATATCATTTGTCCACACCAAAAGGGGATCTATTTCAGGAATCGATGAACATCCTTGACCTGAAGAATTTCTACACATAATACAACTGATGCATACCTAAAAATCATAAAAATCATAAAAAGTTTTGAAAAAATCATAAAAATTTAGAAAATGTCCTGAAAAAAATTGTCACCCTGATGAAGACCTGGCAAATAAGCATCTTGGTGACAGCAAAAATAAAAATTTAAAAAACAAAAGAGAAAAATATAAAAAAAAAAGAGAAAAATACAAACAAAAAAAATCAAAAATCAAAAAAATCGTTACCTTGGTGAAAACCTGGCAAACAGGCATCTTGGTAACAGCAAAAAAATCTAAAAATTTGAAAAAGTGCAATAAAAACAAATGGTCAAAACCTACAAAACAGGCACTATTTGTGATGAATCGGCTTATCCATCTATTGGAACAGGTGTTGGCCATCCGCTTTTGCTATCATTGCTCATGCACACATATCATAAAATGAGCTTCATGTCCATATCCGACTATTGTGTTTGTGTTCCACCTTGACTTAGGGATCATTGTATATATCCCTAATAATTGGTTTTTTTTCCACTGGGGGAAAATCTATCTCTTGATCCTAAACCGATAGACAAACAATTGCAAAACAAATATGATAAACACAACAATCTCACGGGGACATTACCAAGTGAAAATTGATCATAATCAATCAAACAATTGACCATCCAAATCAACATAAAAACAAAACAAATCAAATCTCAATGTATGATCATCTTCTGAATCATGGTTGGATCACCTTAACACGTATGTTCAATTTTTATACTTTGATTATTGTTATCATTTCTCTGGAGTACCTCGATGATGTCGTGAACTAGAGGGGCTATGATTGAGAATGATATTTTATTTGTCTGTTGTCTGTGATTCAATCATTACTATTGTGCAAATTATCATGGTACATGCTCTACAAAGTATCATTGATGACATTTTGAATTTGCATGGGAAAACAATTAACTCTTGTTTTTTTATGCAAGTGATGCTTAGGTCATCTTTGTCCAATTATACCTGGATGCTTGTGTTATCTTGTACTATCAAATCTCAATGGAAATTGTATGGAAGTTGTACTCAGGTCATCATGGTCTAATTATACCATCGATGTTTGTACTAACTTTCAGCATAATAAAACGCTCAATGATGATACCTAGCACAATAAATCAGATGGCAACATTGCATAGTTAGGTTTGCATGGCTAAGATAGGATTGCATTCATATTAGTTCAACATTTGCATTATAGATTTTTTTCAAGGCTAGCAACTCTCAGCATGATGTTATCTCTCACTAAAAAGATGGAGTACATTTGACATAACAAAAAAATCATTCATTTGCATTATCATTTCCATATCATATCATTAGAAAGCATTATCATACATCCATACATACATTTATCATTATCATATTATGCATTTATCATATATTTGCATTCACAAAATCCAAAATCACAAACCATTCATTCATCATAATATTTGCATAACAAAAAATCCAAAACTTGACATTATCATCATCCATACATTCATCTATAGCATACGTCTATCCATACATTAAATCATATGATTACATTACAGAAAAAGTTAAAAAATAGAGCATCATCCATAATAACATCATAATCCATACATTATCATCATCCATGCATTCATCTATAGCATACATCTATCCATACATTAATTCATATGAGTGCATTGCATAAAAATTAAAAAATAAGGCACCCTTTGTAATAGCATCATCATTCATAATCCATATCATACATCGATATCATACTAAATTCATTCTTTCATTCATACATAGACCATCCATATAGGCATCTATCATATCAATCATCCATAATAACATCGTAATCTATGCATCATCATAATCCATTCACATACTCATTCATGCATTTAGGTCATATATTTGCATCAGAAAAATCCAAAAGAAATTATTTATCCTAAATCATTCATCATCCATCCATCCATACAGGTACAAAAATTGTATTACATACACTCATACATGTCATCTATCCATCTATCCATTTATCATGTAAACATCGGAAAAATCCAAAAATATAACATTTTTTTCCCATAAACCATTTGGCCATACATTCTATAATAAATTCACCCATTTATCCATATCATAAATCCATCCATTTATCACATCATCCATAATAACATCATAATCCATACATTATCATCATCCATACATTCATCTATATCATACATTTGGTCATACATTTAGGTCATATATACATGTGAAAAATACAAAAATACAGTGCATACCATATTATTTGCATAACTGCATCCATCTCATACATCATAATAAATGTATCATCCATAAACACATAAAATTGTACATCATCATCTCATTAATGCATCCATACATAAAACATCACATAATCATATAGAACATCACATAACATATAGAACATAGAACATAAATGCATCTATCATATAAGTATTCATCATAATAAAACATCATGTCAACGCATATAGATCAAAATCATCATCGTTGCATATCATATAACCTCAAAGTAAAAATGTCAAGTGTATAAATGATATCCAAATGGGAAGAGATACAACATCAAAACTATGGCAGTATCATAAATTTCTTTGAATCAGTGTATACAATGTCTCAGCAAATACATCAAGACTAACCACGGGGCTTTGTGGTGCTCCCCCAAATGTCATAGGCCTCGTTGATCCTCCTGCCCCTCCATCACCTACTCTCCCTACCCCTGGAGCTCCACCTAGTGGACCCCCTGGATGTGGCTGAGTAACACCCCTATTGGTGGTCCTAGGTTGAGTCCTCCTTGATCGAGATTGTGCATAGTTGACCCTCCGCTCAGCAGGCACTACCTCATAGTATCTCTCTGTAGTACTCTGCCTCCTTGGCAGACTGACAGAGCTCTCTGAGCATATCTCCCATCCCAGATCCCTCAGCCACTCTCTGGAGTCTCTCGGTTACAACCACTACCTACTCTCCCTGTTGTCTGGTTGCATCCCTCTTTGTCGTCAAAGTGGCAATCTGGGTTTGTACATGTCCTTGTGCCTGTAGTTGTTTATGGGCCTGAGCTAGCTGACCCTACAATGTCTGTACCTGTGCCTATAAAGTAGCGACCTGCCCTTGGGCCTGAGCCAGCTATTCTTGTAAGGTAGTGATATGTGCCTGTTGTTGTGTCACAGCCACCAAGGATCTTCAACGATGAGGTATCATCACATCCCTCACATCAAATTATCTACCTCCACCCCCACCATCATCTCTACCTCCTCCACCATCCCCACCCCTAGCTCTCTCCTCCTCATCCCCACCCCCGCCTCTCCTTCATCTAGGCTCCCTCTCATCATCATCGTCCAATACCGGCATTGGCTCATCTAGACTAGAGAGTCTGGTAAATGGATGTGTGAAAAAGTACTGAGAATACTCATTTGACATTACAACATCTATGATCTCAGGATGATAATCCCATGCCATTGGTTGTAAACTGAAGTACTCCTGATAATCTGCATCATAGGACAAGAGGGGTCCCCACTCTAGTATATCTTGGTGCCTCCATGCATACTGAAGAAGACAATTGCTCTTATTTATCCGCTACATGGAATTGCATCAACAACTTTGTCGGCCAAAAATAAAATGATAAATGAATTACAAACTGTCGGCCCAAATTATGAACAAATCTCAATGCACACCAACTGAAGTTGGTCACAACATAATGAAGACCTAAAAAAACATCCTCCAATGTTACAAACATTAAAAAATTAATCCACGAGGATCCACAACATGCTACAACCACCATATCAGCCAAGAACATGAAAACCAAAACACACAAAGGAAAAATCTTCAATCACAATCACACCAATCAACACAGATGTGCAACAAGTATAGTGAATGATCTAGAAACATCAACGAACATCCAAAGAGCATACGCAACAACTCAAATTACCAAAATTGCATTCTCTTCTTCCAGAAACACCAGCTAGAGTAACAGAATAACTGCAGGAACACAAAAACTCACAACTTGCTCAAATCTTGATGTGCACCTCTAAAACTTCTGGAGGATGAACTAGATAGGCTCAACAACAAACCCTTTAAAGCACAACTTTTGAATACCAACATACTAAAATTTCCACCATACTGAACTTCACAGCTTCACAGACAACCTTCAACATATTTATTATAATTTTCTAAATATCCTCGACATATACAGCCTTCAGGACATCAATGCTAATAGTGTTGGGATCTTGTTTTAAAATGGTATGTTCTAAAACGGACGTTAAAAAATGAGATCCCATTTTTTAAGAAATGAGATCCTGTTTTAAAACAGGCCGTTAAAAAATGAGATCCTATTTTTAACAGATCGTTTCATAAAAAAAAAAATTATATACTTTTAAGAAACGGGATCTCGTTTTCAAAACAAGATCTCATTTCATTTAAGTGTAAAAAATTATATTTTTATGAAACAAGATCCCATTTTTTTTTTAAATAATTTTTGGTCAGGTTTTTGCTTTGTTTTTCAGTTCGGGAAAAGGCTTGGGGACCCGAACCTAAGCTTTGGACCTGGTTTGACCTGCAACTTGAAGGTCATGTCAATGTCACAAGAAAATAGTGACTCTGGGCATATGTCTGAAGACCTTTTTTACAAAAAAAATTGACGAAATTAAAACCCATTATAGATGAGAAAGTGTAGATTCCAAATATATTATTTTTTTACAATTGGATTATTTTTCAATTAATTTATGATGAAACTAGTCCATAAACTTGAAATTTCAGGGTTTTTAAGTATTTTAATAACATTTTATTAAAATATTTTTTTTTAAACGAATTGTACGAAAGCATACTTCAGACAATTCTTTTCAATTTGAAAAAAAATCAAAAACTGATAATTTTAGGTCATCTTAAGTGTGGCGTACACGATTTTTCAAAACAACAAATATGGCCAATAAAAAATAACAAAAAATAAATATTCAATAAAAATTACAAAAAAATATTGAAAGCATGCTTCAATGAGTTACAAATCTTTTCTCAAAAGGGTTTAGAAAAATATGATTATTTAGTTCAAAATATGGATGATGTACACGTGCATGGTATCGTAGAAAAAAAGTGACTTTTAAACAGTGGTTTTTAGAAACGCCTATTGAAAATCAATTTGTATCATTTGGGTATTAAAATAAATTACATATTTGGAAACTAGACTCTGAGTAATACATTTTATGATTTGTGAATTTTTAATAAGATTTAATCTCTAAGTCCTTCAAATTTTAAGGTCAAATGTGACAAATTTTGAAAATCAGGGAAAACACTTGCACTTTTTGGCCAAAAAGTGCACTCAATTTCTTGCACACACCCTCATTCTTCACAGTTTTACATGAGTGTGGATACTTTTGGATATCATTTGGAGGAGGATTATTTGTCTTCAGAAGAGCTATCTTTGTCTTTAGATTGTGTTCTATAATCATCTCTACTAGATTCTAGATTGTCCTCTTCAACAATATGTCCTAGAATGCATGTTTGGAGTGTGTCAGATTTTGGCATTGACATGGAGATACTTGAGCATGATTCAGAGACTTCATACATCAATTTTTTCCCTCATCCTTTTAGTTATGGGGATAACTCTTGCATATTTCTTGGTTTTGTTTCTTCCTCGGGGGAGGAATTTTGTTTGACAATCTTAGATCATCTTCAGCATTCATTGTCAAGCATTATCATCTTTTAAGGAAACACTAAATTGAGGGGGGTTGCATAGTCTCTCTTCTTCTTCTCTCGTTAACTGAACGGGGTCTTGTTTTCAAAACAGGATCCTATTTCATTTAAGTATAAAAAATTATATTTTTATGAAATGAGATCCCGTTTTTTTAAAAAAAAAATTTGGTCGAATTTTTGCTTTGTTTTTCAATTCAGTAAAAGGATTGGGGACCCAAACCTAAGCTTTCGACCTAGTTTGACCTACAACTTGAAGGTCATGTCAATGTCACAAAAAAATAGTGACTTTGGACATATGTCTAAAACCTTTTTTGCAAAAAAAAATTACAAAATTAAAACCCATTATAGATGAGATAGTGTAGATTCCAAATATGTAATTTTAAAAAAAAATGGATTATTTTTCTACTTTTTAATTAAATTTTGATGAAACTGGTCCATAAAATTGAAATATCAAGGGTTTTTAGTTTTTTTTTAAATTTGAAAAATGAATTGTACAAAAGCGTACTTAAGACAATTCATTTCAATTTGAAAAAAAATAAAAAAATGATAAGTTTAGGTCATCTTATGTGTGACATACATGATATTTCAAAACAACAAATATGGCCAATAAAAAATTAACAAAACACACATTCAATAAAAGAATACAAAAAAATATCGAAAGCATGCTTTAGTGAGTTACAAATCTTTTCCCAAAAGGATTTAGAAAAATACGATTATTTAGGTCAAAATATGGATGACGTAAACGTGCATGGTATGGTAAAAAAGGTGACTTTTAAATAGTGGTTTTTAGAAATGCCTATTGAAAATCAATTCGTATCATCTGGGTATTAAAATAAATTACATATTTGGAAACTAGACTTTGAGTATTACATTTTATGATTAGTGACTTTTTTTAAGATTCCATCTCTATGTCCTTCAAATTTTAAGGTCAAATGTGATAAATTCTAAAAATCAGGGAAAACACTTCCACTTTTTGGCCAAAAAGTGGCCTCAACTTCTTGCACACACCCTCATTCTTCACAATTTTACGTGAGTGGATAATTTTGGATATCATTTGAAGAGGATTATCTATCTTCATTAGAGATATCTTTGTCTTTAGATTGTGTTCTACAATCATCTCTACTAGATTCTAGATTGTCCTCTTTAGCAATGTGTCCTAGAACACCTGTTTGGAGTGTGCCATATTTTGGCATCAATATGGAGATACTTGAGAATGATTCAAAGATTTCATGCATCATTTTTTTCCCTCATCCTTTTAGTTATGACAATAACTCTTGCATATTTCTTGGTTTTGTTTCTTCCTCGGGGGAGGAATTTTGTTTGACAATCTTAGATCATCTTCAACATTCATTGTTAGGCATTATCATCTTTTTAGGAGACACTAAATTGAGGGGGGTTGCATAGTGTTGAAATTTTGCATTATATTGTCATTGTTGTCACCATGTTGGTCTGGTACCTTGTACAGTGTGCAAATCATGTTTATCTCATCCAGTATTTGATCTAGTATCTCTGGTATTTTGGTCCACATAGTCTCTCTGATAATCAATATGATCTAAAGTTTTTTGGGAAAAGGCTTATAGCGGTTGGAAGCGTGTATGCACTCTCAATTGTTCATATGCTTGGGTAATGTGTTGGCATCGGTGTTTGTGGTTGTATTTCGATATTAGGTTAATCTTGGCTGACCTAATACTCAGTCTATAATGATTTTGGATTATATGTGAGACATTGCCTAGGTCCCAGCTGACATGATGTTGCATGACTCGGTTGAATTACTTTTGGTAGCCATCCTAATTGATTTAGGTGGATATAGCAAATATATATACAAGATATGTGGAAGTGAAGAGCGTGGGAATGAATATATGCAAGTATGTGAAGCGAAGGAAAGCAGAAGTGCGAGCGAGTACAAGCATGTATGAAGAGTGAAGTTTAATGTGCTGAAAGAATACTTTGTGCATCAACAGAACTGAATCTGCACTAGTGGTGTATCTTCATCAGTTCAATCTTGGCAGTTAGTCATTATTTTGTTTATATAAACTTTATAGGTAGTGAGCCTCCCTGTAAGCAGTGAGCTTCTGTATCCAGGCAATGAGCCCCTTTTTGGTAGTAATCCTTTTTTGTAACCAGTATTTTTATAACTATATACATTATGAGTTAATCCTCACCGTGGTTTTTCCCTCATTAGGTTTTCCATGTAGAATTGGGTGTTCTTGTGTTGTGGAACTTTCAAGTTTTTTCATTGCTCTTGTTTTTTTTATGGTATAAAGAATTACTGGTGATTGTTCAATAAATTTATGTGGATATTGATTCACCCCCCCTCCCTTCCCCCCCGCCCCCCGCCCCCTACCCTCTTAGTATCTAGTTTATTCAAAAATTGGTATCAGAGAATTTGGTTCCTCTGAAAAAGCCTAACAACTTGAAGGAGATTCTGCATATTGAAAAATGGATAAAGAAGACTTTGGACTACCCTTGAAGATCTTGACAAGGCTGAAATTAAAAACAAAGATTTGAAAGAAAATCTAGATGAAGCAAATGAGTGTATCCAAAAATTGAAAGAGCGGCTAAAGAAGTTCAAAGAAAGATATAAAGAAGTGAGTGAGGAATTGAAACAAGAAAATGATGAAAATACTAGATTGAAATTGAAGATAGATGAAAAGAAGAAAATTGAAGAATGCTTGAAAACGGTGATACAAAGAAAGGCTAATGTTTGCTCTAGGCTTGAACAGGAAGTGATGAATCTAAAAGAAGAACTTGAGAAAAAAAACTCTGTGAAGATGAATTTAATACAAGCTCCACCAAGCTTGATGAATTAATAGCAGGACATAAACCTTCTAAGGACAAAAGTGGCTTAGGTAATCAAGCTGATGGAAAAATACAAAACTTGAATTTGGAAATGAATTAGAAGACTCAAGATAAAGGAAAGCAGAAAGGAAACTCTGGAAGGAGATCGCATGTTAGACAACCAAATGCACAAAGGTACTCATCATTCAATGGTGTTTTTTTTTCTTGTAATAAATTTGGTCATAAGGAAGTTGTGTAGGAGTAAGTTGAATCAGTTTATTGGTTCCTTCTTCGAACAATGTTATACATCCAAGAAGATAGGACATAAGGCTACTGAATGCAGATCACAAGGTCGGTTAATAGAGTGATGATGAAAAGATTCAATAGAGGAAGAATAAATCAATCATTTTATGGATACTATTATACCTATAACATGTTTGGACATAAAGCGAACCAATGCAGAACAGGGAGAAATGGAAATCAGATAAGACAAAGAAATATTGTATGTTACTATTGCAAGAAACTGAGACATATTTCAAAAGTATACAAAAGTAAAAAGGGGAAGTAGTTTGCTCTGGTAGAAGATAACAAACCGATTGAAAATATGGATAAGGAAGACGTTAATCAGGAAATGAGCAAGATATGGAAAAAGAAATAAGAATTAGAGACTATTGATGCATATGTACCCTCATCCGGTGCAGATGAATCCTTTTTTGAACTAGACCCAACATGGTCTTAGGGGGAGCTTTAGCAAAAAATTAATTAAACCCCCAGAAGTGTAGCATGCCAAATACTGGCATGTGGATATGTTGTAAGGAATTGCAGGATAGAATTTTTGAACTAGAAGAAAAAGTGTAAGCATATTCTCTTGTGAAATGATTTAGGGTTTCTCAGTGTAGAATGGAAGGAAAGTTTGTCAGCTTTTTGCAATTAATATGAGGGGAAAATGATGGAGTATAAAGGAAATTTCATAAATCATTTTGATCATCAAATGCACTTGAAGGATTTGTAGAGCGATTTGGAACTCTCTAGAAGCATCTCAGAAGTGATTTGAAGACCTTCGAAAAAAATGTTGTGAGCATTTGAAAGTAAGTGACAAAATTTTCCCTATCTCATGGTTACAAAAGAAGGTAATAGAAGAATTTTCTTGTTTAATTTTAAGAGCTATGATGGAAATCTCTAATAGAGGATCGAGGAATATCCCTCTAAAGTTGAAAGGAGTCAAGCTGGATGAATTTGATCATCTAAAAATAAAGAAGATAGAATCAGAGTTAGGTTCGAGTGAATTTCAGAACCTACAAACCCTAGGTTTGGATGTATGGGGAGAATTCCCTAGGTTTGTTGATAAAGAATTTATCTTGTTTCTCCTGAGAAAATTCAAGGACAGTTGCATTGTATTGGATGAATCTTATCCTATTTCGAAGGAAGCAATCGAAGCGGTTACCAAACTGTGCAACGTTGGAGAACTTCTTGGATCGAACATAATAAAATACAAAGTAGAGGAATTGACGAGAGTTGAAAAAGACCCCCAAGCACTATTGATCGATACCATTATTGATTCCTCAGTTAGCTATGGCACATACAGAATCTCTTATAATATTTATTTCAAAAATCGAGAAAGTTATACTAAGGCTATTGTATTGTTTTTGGCACATAAAATGGTGAAAGAAAATAAAAAATTTGATCTATGTAAGCTAATTCTTGAAAATCTCACCGAGAATATACGAATGTCACTTGGAGAAGGATACCCAATTTATTTTGGGTCCTTTCTTACATGTCTAGTACTTTATTTCCTAAAATCACTACCAGGAAAAAAAGATGTTGAGTGGGAATCCAGGATTCCCATTGCAAAACAGATATGCAGATATCTAGAAACCTTAGAGGATAAATCAAATGCGTGTAGAAACTTTTTCTTATCCTTACATAATGTAATGAGCTCCGGTGAAATTGTGGCCAAGCAATTTGAGGAAGGTTCTTCCTCTGGGATGAAAGAATTGGAAGTTGTTATATGTGATTCCCCTCTGGAATCAAAGAAAAGAAAGGCAATCTCTAAAAATATTATTGCTATTCTTGAAGAGAAGGAAGAAGGAGAAGAATCTATGTCAAAATCTGAATCTTTTGATCTTGATGACATCCGATATGTGTTGGTAAAAGGGAAAATGAATAAAATTGGTGAATTATGGAGTTTAGCCTCTCCTATTGACAAACTTAAAATCGATGATGCTCTGGTTGAGTATCTACTTCATAAAGGCATTGACATTTCAAGTGTTTCTGATTCCCTACCTGAGAATTTAGTTGAAGTAATTAAAGAGAGAATATTGCTTGAAGTTCTGGAAGGACACAAGTTGGAAGCTTTAGTTGAAAAGAGGTGTTCTAAAGCCAAGCAAAAGTTATCTGAACTTATCTCTGAGATGAAGAAGTGCATGAAAGAAATGGCTGATATTTACAAGTATTGCCTCTGATGCCTGCTGCAATTGATAATTTTTGAAGCAAATTGAAGCTATAGAAATTGAAGTGAACAATATTGGGAAGAAGTTTGATATTTTTTAGGACAAAGATGGGAAGCAAAGGCTAAGAGTTGGTGAGTTACAAGCTGAATTGATCATTGTGCAAAGACGAAGGGATGATGTAGTGAAGACCTTTTGGCTTCTTAAAGAAATTGTTGAGGTCCGACTAGACCATCTTGTCGGAATACTCTCTAATGCAAAAGATTGTGAAAGACAATGCTCATCTGATTGGTCATCCTTCTTTACATTGTTAGTTGTGTTGAAAATCATAAGCACAAGAATGGACTCTACAGTCCTTGAATGGAAGAAATTATACCCTATTATTAAAGAAAGGTACAAGAAGGTATTTCAGGTGACAAGTGTCATTCTGATTTGAAAGAAATTTTAAAAATTGAATGTTTGAAATTTTTGAAGCTTTTGAAATTTTGAAAGAATTAGGATTTTATTTTTAATATTGGATATCACCATGTTTTTTTTGGCGCCCTTTTCCATTGATTTCAAAGGGGGGAGAGATATGGATCTAAGGGTGAGATATTGGAGAGATTTGGAAAATGTTGTTTTGGATTTTTTTTGCACATGTTGCCATCAATGCCAAAGGAGGAGATTGTTGGAAGTTTGCATTATATTTTCATTGATTTCACCATGTTGGTCCGGTACCTTGTACCAGTGTGTAGATCATGTTTATCTCATCTGGTATTTGATCCAATCTCTCTGGTATCTCTGGTATTTTGGTTCGCATAGTCTCTCTGGTAATCAGTATGATCTAAGATTTTTTGGGAAAAGGCTTATAGCGGTTGGAAGCGTGTATGCATGTACTCTCAGTTATTCATATGCTTGAGTAATGTGTTGGCATCAGTGTTTGTGGTTTTATTTCGGTATTAGGTTAATCTTGGTCAACCTAATACTTAGTCTATAATGATCGTGCATTATATGTGAGACCTTGCCTTGGTCCCAGCCAACATGATGTTGCATGACTTGGTTGAATTACTTTTGGTAGCTGGCCTAATTGATTTAGGTGGATATAGAAGATATATACAAGATGTCTGGAAGTGAAGAGTGTGTGAATGAATATATATGAAGTCTGTGAAGTGAAGAAAAGTAGTAGTTTGAGCGAGTACAAGAATGTGTGAAGAGCAAAGTTTAATCTACTGAAAGAATACTTTGTGCATCAACAAAACTGAATCTACACTAGTGGTGTATCTTCATTAGTTCAATCTTGGTGGCTAGCCATTATTTTTTTTATATAAACTCTATAGGCAGTGAGCCTCTCTATAAGCAGTGAGCTTCGGTATCTGGGTAGTGAGCCCCTCTTTGGCAATAAGCCTCTTTTATAACCGGTATTGCTATAACTATATACATTGTGAGTTAATCCTCACTGTGTTTTTTACCTCATTAGGTTTTCCACGTAAAATCTAGTGTTTTTGTGTTGTGGAACTTTCATGTTTTGTCATTGCTCTTATCTATTTTATGGTATAAATAATTATTGATGATTGTTCAATGAATTTATGTGGATATTGATTCACCCCCCCCCCCTTTCAGTATTTGGTTTATTCAACACATAGTCTCTCTTCTTCTTCTCTCTCGTTTTAGGAAATTGCTTGGGTACCCACCCAAACCTAAGCTTTGGACATGGTTTGACCTACGACTTGAAGGTCATGTCAATGTCACAAGAAAATAGTGACTTTGGACATATGTCTAAAGACCTTTTTTGCAAAAATTTTTGATGAAATTAAAACCCATTATAGATGAGACAAAGTAGATTCCAAATAAGTAATTTCTTTTTACAATTTTTTATTTTTCTATTTTTCAATTAATTTATGATGAAATTGGTCCATAAACTTGAAATATCAGGTTTTTTAGTATTTTAATAACTTTTTATTAAAATAATTTTTTGATAAATGAATTGTACGAAAGTGTACTTCAAAAAATTATTTTCAATTTGAAAAAAATATTCAAAAAATGATAATTTTAGGTCATCTTATGCATGACGTACATGATTTTTCAAAACAACAAATATGGCCAGTAAAAAATTAACAAAAATAAATATTCAAGAAAAAATTACAAAAAATATTGAAAGCGTGCTTCAGTGAGTTAAAAATATTTTCCCAAAAGGATTTTAAAAAATACGATTATTTAGGTCAAAATATGGATGATGTACATGTGCATGGTATGGTAAAAAAAAGTCTTTTAAACAGTGTTTTTTAGAAATGCCTATTGAAAATCAATTTGTATCATCTAGGTATTAAAATGAATTACATATTTGGAAACTAGACTTTGAGTACTACATATTATGATTAGTGACTTTTTTAAGATTCCATCTCTAATTCCTTCAAATTTTAAGGTCCAATGTGACAAATTCTGAAAATCGGGGAAAACACTTCCACTTTTTGGCCAAAAAATGGACTCAACTTCTTGCACACCCTCATTCTTCATAGTTTTACATGAGTGTGGATACTTTTGGATATCATTTGGATGAGGCTTCTTTGTCTTTAGAAGAGATATCTTTGTCTTTAGATTGTGTTCTACAATCATCTCTACTAGATTTTAGATTGTCCTCTTCAATAATGTGTCCTAGAGCACATGTTTGGAGTGTGTCAGATTTTGGTGTCGACATGGAGCTACTTGAGAATGATTCAAAGACTTCATACATCATTTTTTTCCCTCATCCTTTTAGTTATGAGGTTAACTCTTGCATATTTTTTGGTTTTGTTTCTTCCTTAGGGGAGGAATTTTGTTTGACAGTCTTAGATCATCTTCAAAATTCATTGTCAGGAATTATCATCTTTTTAGGAGACACTATATTGAGGGGGGTTGCATAGTCTCTCTTATTTTTCTCTCTTATGGGGGTCTTTTTCCTTGTATAGGGTTTTGTCCTCATTTTTTATTGAGATAATTTTGTTTTCGTCTCTTTTGGGGAGGAGTTTTGTTCTGCTAGGTTTTCTCCTTTTCTCTATTTGTGAGATATTATATTTTTACATGGGTACCTAACATGGCCTTGTATCTAGGACCCATCATCATCTTTGCATCATTTGCATTAGTTTCTTGTTCCCTAAGTTGCACTTAAGGGGGGTGTTGGTGTGAATAAGGTTTCCTACCTAACTAGTTCACCTAGTAGGTCTTATTCACATGTTAAGTTTACTTAGGTCCTAGGAATCTTTCTAAAAGTCTTAGTTGTCATGTGATCTTATCATTTCATTTAATATTTTTTCTTAAGTCATTTAATATTTTATGAGTTATTTGTCACATGACATAAGATTAAGACACATTTCATGATCTTGTATAATTTTATGTCTCACCTTGGCTATATAACTAAGGGTTTCTCATACATTATATATCCATATTGAATTTAATTTATATTGTTGTAGGAATACGATTTATTCTTTTCACATTGGTCTTCTCTCTCTTTGTGCTTTCCATTTGGCCTCTAGATCTTGGCAAGCTATTTCCATAGCCAACTCGTATAGCTCTTACACCTCCTTTCCTCTTGTGACACTTGTCATAATGTTAAGCCTTCATCATCCCATTCAATATTGACACTTTATTTAGTCAATGCATCTAAGCCCTTTATTTCCCCCATCAAAAATCTATGAATTGAGGAATTTTCTCTCATTTTTATAGTCTTACATCATCATATCCTTATTTTATTTTTTTATTCCATCAATCCTCGATCTCAATATTATGTGATTGGTCTAAACAACCTCATTCCATCCAACTACACTATCAAAAGAATCACATTAAGTAGACATGGGTGCATCTACTTCAGCTCAATCCATGAGGTGAGAAAGGTAAAAGGTGAGGTAAAAGTGTGTTATTTGAATTTTTCTTTGTATTTATATTCTTTTACCATTTTATCATCTTCATTTTGGCACACTTGGTGGAACCCACATCCCTAAAACTAGCAAAATTTTGAGTTTTTATGCAATTTTTTATGTTGCAGGTAGTGGAACAACACCTTTGATTGTCTTTTAGTTCCTAGATTTGTGGGATAAATGCCTATGAAGGCTACTTTAGCACATTGCTCATTCAACGCATTTGCAATTTACTTCAATGTATTTGTTGGCTACTTTAGCCCATTTGTTTCTTCAATGCTCTACTCTATAATTCAGCGCTTATGATAATTTTTTCTTTTTCCATTTTTATTTTTCTTTTCCTTCTGTCAGTTTTCCAGGTGTTCACTAACTGGTTTTCTTGCTTTTGTAACTAACATAGTGCCACTTTGAGGATTTTTGGTTGTTGTCGTTGGTTTTTTTTTAGGTTTTTGATAGTTTTCTTTTGGGTGTTCCAAATCAGTACCTATACAAGCTACTTTAGTGTATTCATCTTCCAATACATTTGTAATACTTCAATGTATTCACTACTTTAGTGCTTGTGTTGTGCAGTTCAATCCCTATGTTGTTTTGAATTTTTTTCCCATTTTTTATTTTCCTTCTGTCAATTTTTAGGTGTTCACTAATGGGTTTTTTGTCTTTTTTAACTAACCTTGTGCCATTTTGAGGATTATTCGTTGTTTTTTCTTGTATGTGTTCTAGATCATCACCTACATAGGCTACTTCAACACATTAACCATTCAATGCATTTGTAGGTTACTTAAACTCTTGTACTTTAGTGCATTTGTAGGCTACTTCAACTTATTCGTTGCTTCAATGCCTTTGCTTTGTACTTCAATGCATCTTATTATACTCTAGTTTTTGCATTTTATTTTTATTTTGACTAATAATTTTTTTTCCGTAACTAGTTGTACAATTTTCTAACACCTATCAAAGACCTTGAAAAGAAAAACTTACTAACATTTGGTGTAGGTTCGCTTGACAAAGGTTTCATATTTATTACTAGTTAGTTGCACTAAGGTAGACTAGTTGGAATTAATCTTTGCTTTTTATTCTTGTTAGGCCCTCTTAAGCATATTCTCTCTCCTCACACCCTTAGGTGATCTTGGAGATCAAAAGCATAAGCTGGTATACTTTTATTTTTGCATCATTGTAGCTCAAGGAACCCAACATGTGTATGCTCTCCCCTTACACTTTTTGCAATCTTGGATGATCAAAAACACTTGGATCATTACTTTAGGGAGGCCTTCTTGGGGACTTCATCGCCCAAAGGGATGAACTCAACTCTTGTGTTTTGGCGGAGTATAAATAACAAGAGGTGAATTGAAAGACACCTTTCTTGGAAGTATTTTTTTTCATTCTTGGTTAAACCATCGAGAACTTTATACCTTGGTAAGTGAAGGTGGAGAGTGATTTACCCTCTCCTCACAACTATTTGAAATTTATCTCTTTCATCTATGGATTTTTCCTCACATGCCCTTAAGGTATTTAGAGGACTCCCTATAAACCTTGTTAATCATAGTTTAATACCTTTCAATTATTTCTTGTTGTAGTGTAGGGAATATTACCATGCTCAAAGTTACTCACCATGTACTCTCTTGTTGATGTGACAAATATCCCTTGGTAGGAACTTTTCCTTCTAAGGTAAGGAGTGTGAAGGTGGCACATTACCTTGACATACCCTAGTTACCTATCCATTGAAGGTATTAGCCTTTTAGTTGGTGGGCCCACATTAAGTTTACACTCCTACTTGACTAATTTAGGATTGTTCTCAAGTGTTTGGAATGTCCTTCATGTGTTATACCAATGATAATCCACTCGACATTCATTGTTTAAAACAACCTTATTACCTTGAAAAAATCAAGTCAACCATATTATTTTTATGTAAAATCTCTTCCCAAAATCTGAAAACACAATTAGGATCACAGTTCAATGTCTAGGATCATATTTCAATGCATAATTAGTCTATTTCAATATCTAAGTAGTATGTTTTAGTGTTTTCTCTATTTTAGTGCCTAAGCAAACTCCCTTTCAACACGGACATTGAAACAACTGTCAAAGGTACCAATATAGAGTTAGGTACCATTTTAGGCCTTTTAGTACCTACGTAGGAATTGAAACAACTCCCAAAGGCACCAAACCAGGCTTAGGCACAACTTCAAGCCACTTTGTACCTTTTCAGATAGTTCAACATGTTTGCTAGTTTAGTGCCTCTACACTGTGCTTCAACATCTAAGCTCTTTTTATTTTCTTATTTAAGTCTAGGTGTCCTCCAATTCAAGTTGTTCATATAATTTTCAAGTCAAATATCTTCATCCTCATTCATCCCTAATACCATCTTAATCATCCATAATCTCATCCTCGTCATCTCTAATCATCCTCATCATCCATAATCCCATAATCCCATCTTCATCATCCCTAATCTCATCCTAATCATCCCTAATCCCATCAATTCCTCATTAAGAACTTATTATATCTTAAGTAGAAATCAAATCCAATCAACTATTACTTAATAAAGTTAGTCTATTCTTAATTATAGATAATTATCCTTAATCAAATCAAATAATTTTAAGGGTCTTCATATTTGATCCCTAAATCTAACCTCATCCTCCATATTCTTCCTTAAGTCCAATTCCTCTAATCCCCAATCCATTTCTAATCCATCATCCTAATTTCTATCCTCATCCAAAATCAATCCCAAACTTTCATCTTCCAATCAATCCTTACCATGACCAACCATCTAATCTATCCTCTATCCAACCTAACCTATTATAATTGAACCTCATTCATTCCAATCCAATCTAGAATCATGAACCCATAACCTAACCCAACAAGACCAAATATCACACTCAAGGTCAAGCCCAATTGCAGTGATGATGATGAGAAGGAGGATATTCTTGTTGACCAACCTAAGTATAATCCCTATGATGATAATAAAAATATTGTGGACCAATGTGAACTATCCACATACATGCCACCTCAGCAAACTATATCCACCCAATCCATGTCATATTTCTTATCCATCTTCTTCCTTTTAAAAAAGAAATCAAACTCCCAACCAAAGTTCCCCTCAAATCCCATTTGCATTCTTACCGTTGACATCAACCCCATCCACCACTATTTATTTTGTCATCACCCACTACTTCAATAATGATAAATATGCCATGCTTATATACCTCATTAGTAATGGCACCAAAATTTCATCCTCTCCATCCCCATAAAATTCCAATCCATCTCCAATTGCTTGTCCTTACTCTTCCTTTGACAAGGGAAACCAACCATCTATCCAAATTTCTCCTCCAACCCCATACACATCCCAAATACCCACCCCAAAATCCTTTTCAAGATCCTCATCCTCATCCTCATCCTCATCATCAATTTACCAATCTATGGAAACTTCCAATTCTTATTCCAGTTACTCATCTCCCACATCCTTAAAATCCACATCACCCTAATCCAACAAATACACCTTATCCCATGTCTCCCATTAATTCCTCTAAGGACTATTAGTCAAGGAACCTGAGTCCCCACCTCCAAAAAAAAAATTGTATCTTCTCATGGCATGCATCCACCTCCATCCCCTCCAAATCCAAATCAGCCCTAATTCCCTAAACCTCATGAATCTCCTATCCCTCCATCTACCAAAGTTAAAGAATCTACCCAACACTCCTCTCCCACCCAACCATCCACATAAAATGAATTATGTGAATTCCTTAGTCCAAAGCATGCTAGCATGGATTCCCCTCCATATCAAGATCAAACCACCCTTTCCATCTCATCCAAAAATACCCTTCAATCTCGAGAGAAAATTATATCATTCAATTCATCACATGATCCTTCCGCAAGACAATATCAAAGCATCCCTCCATCTCCATGGCATGATCCTAATCCTTTGCAAGATCCCTTTACCCCTACTCAAGCTAACCATGAACCCCACACCTATCAAATGAGTTCTTCCACCTTCATCCATTTTTTTTCCTCCAAGAACGTATCATCCCTTCCATGTCATATCCCCCTCAATAATAAATATCCCCTCAAAAATAGGATTTGTCAAAATATACATTATCTTGAGGAAAACGGTTGGGCCTTCATGAGAAAGGCATATTAGAACTCATCCAAATCCAAGAAAATCCTAATTTTCACGGTCTTGGCTATTAATCTCAATACATTAGTACTCCTCCCAAATATCACATCCCTCCATTTAAGTCCAAACATTCATATCCTCAATCTTCCAAATTGATCTTGGGCCCTTATATTCTAAAACCCAAGCCTTCATCCCTTCCATCTATTTTGGGTCTCTATTTCCCAAAACCAAATCATTCATCCGTTCCATCCATCTTGGGTCCTTACACCCCTCCATCCACTATCCTCATCCTCCCTATCTCAAAATCATTCCATTTTATCATAAATCAAGATCAAAAAAGGCACATATCCTTGATACCCTTCCAGCATACTACCTACATCAACCCATCCATAAAATATCAATATCATTCCTCTCCATCCACCAATGATATTTCTCTTGGAAGCGATTTAGATTCCAAATATAAAATGCATAAATCCATAAATCCACATACATCAAAGAGTCCATCCAAAAGAAAAAAGATAAATCAAAAAGGGTACAAAGGCCAATCAAGAAAAAATCAAAGACAAAAACCATGTGGATTCCCAAACTGGTCATAGAAGAAATACATCTCAAAAAAATCAAAATTGACATCCAAACTTGTTAATCCAACAGTTCCATCCACTCCTAAGTACTCCAATCCTCCATCTAGTATTCTTCCATCTTCCAAATCCATTTTGGTCCCTTATGTCCCAAAATCCATATCCACTCCATCTAAATCTCCAAATTCAAAATCCACTTCTCCTCTACAACTCCACCACCCTTGTATGCCAATGTTAATCTTGCCAATATTTCCATCCACTCATCCACAAGTATTTCAACCCCCCATCCATCATCCAGCATTCATCCCCCATCACACTCCTTTAATTCAATCATTTTCATAAATCCATATCCATCTCCATCTTCCCATCCATTACATCCCCCTTGGCATAATTCTACCAATGTTTATGAGCATACCTCCCACTTTCCATAGTCCATTATAGAACATCATCATGGGATACCATACAAAGAACTATACACTTGATTCCTTCCTCAATCTCCCTATCATTCATCCAATATCTTCCAAATCCACCTATCCACATCCTTATCCTCATCCTTATCCTCATCCTTTTCCATCCTTTCTATTCTAAAAAAGAAAATAAAAATGAAAAAAATGAAAAATAGAAAATAAGTAAAGAGAAATCAATTTATCCTATGGGGAAAACCACTTCTTGTGGCACCTTGGGCAAGTATCGTGATGAAAACCTGGAAAAAAAGTGTCATGTGTAATCCTCCATCCACTTGCACTCTACACTTGGGGACAAGATTAATACATATCAAATCCTATCCACACCTTCCACTACCCTATTCATCATCCTATTTAAGTTCATACTCCCCTTTTCCTCCTTTGATCTTGATAAGGCTAAGGATATTCACAAACGTCATGTATCATATCTAGTAGTGCAACGCTTGGGTTCTTGGCATGGCTTAACCGCCTCTCTTGTATTCATTAACTCTGGCAGTTGTATTGGGCATTAATAGGTCGATCTTTTGGTGAAACATCAACCATCTATACAACAATCTCATCCTCCAATATCCTCTATCGCATATCCCTCATCCTATTTCCTTCTTCCCATCCTATCCAAACCCATCAACCCTTCCCATATTTGATCTTGATAAGGAGCCTGCATGCTATCCTTCCTACCACATCTTATCCCATACTTGAATATTCACCATCGAATATCCCTTTCCCTATCTCTATCCCCCCATACTATCAACTTCATCCTTTATTTTTAGCCTTCGGCTTCATAGAGAGCTAGGGGAAAAATATACATGCATGATTTGGACATGACAATCCTTACTCTCATTTCCATCCATGTTTCTTATATCTTATGGATATTTTATCATCTTCCATCCTCCATTCTAATACCTCTAGTGTGAGGCATCTTGTTCCTTTGAAACATAGTTCTTGGAGATTCCTCCTCCTATCTTCTTATCTCCCATCACCTTTAATCCATCCACTTATTCCTTTGCATCTCCTATCGAAAAAATCCATCTATCCTTCCATCCTTTTACCATCCATTGTTTCTCCCTTGACATCGGTTCCTATCCTAATCATCCTATATTATCCAATCCATGTATCCTCCTTCCATCCACCTAATCCAAAATCCCCAAGTAGTCCATCCAAATCTAATCAATCCTATTTCATGCAATCCAATCTTGCAAGCTAGATCATCCTCCTAAAAGCATCCATCAATTTTGATCAAAATTAGTTGATAATCCATTGATCAACTTTAATCCAATTATCATAGGGATGTGGCATTCCCAATCCAAGTGTAGTTTTTATCAATAACAACACAATCCTTTGGGTATGCATTCTTCTTATCATTAATATTTATATCCTCATCATCATCAGTCCATCAATCAATCAATTGGTTTTCAACTTAACTGGGGGCATAATCCTGGGTGTTTTTGGCTTGTTGTGCATATTGCTTGTGTGTATTATCATTGCTTGAATTTATCATGGTCTTTGCACCATATTACCAAAAAGGCATCATGGTCTTCCATATCATGGTTTCATAAGGCATATTTGTTTGCACTTGACCTTTTATATCACATGCTTGGCACATTGTCACCTTGGTTCCTTATACCTTGGTGGATAACATCAAGTACAATATCAAATCTAGGTTGCTTATACCACTATAGAATGGTTATTATCCATCATTTTTCTCTATCCATCTATCTCAATTTCATCCTCTTTATATCCTTCAACCTCTAGTCCTCCTCTCTATTTTTAAAGCACACTTGTGTTCTTATAACCTACCTTCCTCTCAAAGGGCATACCACTACCTCCTCCTCATCCTTCCTCATCTTATTAGTGACTGGGGCATCATGTCATTAGATCTCATCCCTTTCTACCCACTATATTTTATTCTTCTTCGATACAATGTCGCTCCTTATATTTGTGATGCTATATCAAAGAGGGGAAAAATATAGACATCTAAATATGTCCATACCTTACCACACTTGACTTTACCTCATTTTATCCATTAATTAAATAAATAATATTTATTTATTTATTTAATCCATCCTTATCCCACCCTTAATTAAATAAATTTATTTAACTAAATCTAAACCTTAGCCTCAAACCTTCCAACTAAATAAATTAATTAATACCTACTTAATTTATTTATATTAATTGACCATAATTACTATTTTCTTATTATTTATTTTCATCTCACCCTCAATCCTCTCTCAATCCTAGCCCTTGAATCCATCTACATGGATCAAGATCTAAACTTTTCATCATGTGACAAGTGTCCTAACCTACCTATCCTACCCCTTGCCCACATATGTGAGGTCATCCTACCTTTTACACATGTCATAGACATGTCACTTTGCCAAGCCACCCTACATCTTACACATGTCTCTTTCATTTTCTTCCCAATTTCTGTTCACATATGTGTGAGCACACCTTTCTCTTACACTTTCTTTCCTCTTGTGACATTTGTCACAAGGCTAATCCTCCATCATCTCATTCAATCTGGACCCTCCATTTAGTCAATGCAACTTTTCCATTGATTTCCCCCATCAAAAATCTATAAATTGAGGCATTTTCTCTCATTTTGGCATCCTTCTATCATCATATCCTTATGTTGTCACTTTCTTCAATCCACAATCCCAATATCATGTTACTAGTCTAACCAACCACATTTCATCCAACTACAATATCAAAAGGAGCGCTTCAAGTAAACATGGTTACATCTAATTCAACTCAATCCATGAGGTGAGAAAGGTAAAAGACGAGGTAATTATTTTTAATTTACATTTATCTATCTTTCTGTTCTTCTACCATTTTTATCATCTGCACTACTTATGTTTGCCTTTTTATTATTTATATATGATCCTTTATCAAAGTGGGAAAGAAAAAATATAGACATGATTTGTGAACGATTTATCGAGTATTATTAACTAGAGGCACTCATCTCATCATCTCCTTTACATGGACTAATAACCTCCACAGAACCCAAGTTAGAAACAGTAGTCATAATAGCATCAAATTTTCTTTCAATGGAATGCCCTTAAACTATTTGGATATCATGTGGGTCTCTGGAACTTATTGGATAGACATCACGTTTAAAAATTTGCACTACTCTTTTCTCCAGATAACCTTCTAGATAGTCTTAGACTCAAAGGAACAAGAACTTGAGAAGACAAAGGTGCATTATCAATAGGGACATGCATATGCACAAAAAATCCATTTTTAGTATTCCTACATGATATAATAAGGTGGCCATGAGCATGAGGATTTGAGGGGTAATCAAGGTCCATACTTTAAAATCCTCAAGAGTATTGATTTGCCTAGGTGATTTCATTCTAGAACTACCCATCCTTTCTCCTATATCATTACCATGAGAAGAATATAATAGCATAAAAGTAGATTTGGTTGATCTCTCAAAAGCACATGCATAAAAATCCTCATCTAAAGATGCAAGTTCCACTTGAGGTGGTAGACATTGTGGCATTTCAAGGGCATATTGTTGAAGGTCATGTGTTTGTACACAATATATATGAACAATCCCTTAACTGTTAATGGCATTCTCAATTGTGGTGGTAAAGCTCAAAATTGGATTTGCTACAAAAAATTATGCTAGGCAGTCCGCATGGAAGGCCATAGGCTTGGAGTTACATTCAACATGTGTTGCATGAATTACATTCATTTCTATGTTTGGCAATAAGATTACACGGGCACCGACCCCAACTAAGACTTGATCAAAAAATGCATCTTCATCCCTCAACTCTAATAAGCTCAAGGGTCTGAATACAATGTCACTCCTAGTGAGAGTGGATACAACTTCCAACCCAATATTTATCAACTAGCTTGTGTAAGCTCCATTGACATAAGCAACCTACACAATTCCCAACTTAAATGAATGAAATTTCTCTTGAAGAGTGTTCAATTGTTGGTTCATGAAAATAGCAAATAGAGCCAAGATTTTATCACTATCAATAATATCAATGCTCTTCTTTTCAGAGGATGGCATGCAGAAATAAACAAGTTTTTTTGCCACACCATCCAAGCTTGCACACCTGTTTCCAACATCATCAACTCCAAATCCACAAGGAGCCACTTTCTCCTCATACACAAGTTCAACCCCTACCCTTTCATTGAGGCCTCCTTCCCCTTCCTTGCCAGAGCTCTTGATCTACATTTCTAGACCCTCAAAAAATGGTAGTAATAGAAACAACTTTTCTACACCCACTCAGTTGGCTCAATCTACTACCACAAAGCCAATATAAGGTTTTGATTCTAGCACTTTAAGGCTCAATGACATTAGTCATGAATGAGCTTGGCAATTATGTGTAATAGTCAAATTTTGTTGTTGGCATAATCTAGACCATCCAATGAAGTTATGAAGTTATCAAGATACCCATGTCAACAACTAAAATTCCTTTTACAGCTCTAATTCCTTGCATGGTAGCACCTAATAGTGATTCTCCACTATACCTCGTGTCTACTACTACAAGTACCTCCCCAAAACATGCTTCTTTGAATGATATACCTTCATTCCTCATGAACTCATTCATTGTGTGTGCATCACCCTCTGGATTGCCAACATTCACTAAGGCCTCAAAAAATAGTCCCCAATCCTAGGTCAACATGCCACCTCCTGGATCTACACCCTTCACACCAACGTCAAAAGTTGGATTATATGAGGTCATGATCATCAATCCAATAACAGATCTAGTTTTTAATGACCTCAAAGCAACCAGAATTTTAGTTGATAATGGTCAAAACAGAATGAGAAAGTAAGAATTCCTTTTGACATTGAACACCATACTACCTTGTCAATAACCTTATTAGTATTTCCAATGCTTCCCTTATGTTCATCCATGGTTAATGTGAATTTTTTTCTTATCTAGTTGTATGGAGAGAATAAATTGTCAACAACACTAATATGGAACTTAGTACAAGTTTTACCCCTTACACCTCTTAGAATATACATTGGATCCCACACCATTGCATATATGAATTTCCTTGGCCTTGAAGGAAGGGACCATCATTCCCTAATCTATGGCGTATAACCTTCATCTATCCAACACCATTAGGGTTTTCATGATATACTTGCAATTCCTCCTCATGGGGGTCAATCTTAGTCAAATAACTAATTTCTTGAATATCATCATCACATAGTTCAATTACCTCCACACCTAAAACTTGGGTGGATGCTTCTAGGGAAGCTCCTAAAATTATTGGCACCTCTTCATCTCAAGCTCTTCATGTCCAACAAAATGAGTCTTTCCCACCTTCACTTCATTAGTCTTTTGCTAGTACACACAATCGTTAGAGATCAACAACGAATCTTCACCTTCAACTTGTCGATTAGGGCCCTCTTGTTCTTGCTTCATGATGTCCGGTAACTTCAATTTTTCTTCCTAATCTACTATCACAACTTATTTCTTGACATCCTCCTGTAATGTTATCTCTCTTGCACAGTTCACAATTTCAAGTTCCCTCATCTTGGGTTCTACCTCTTTCAAGAATGATTATTTTGGCTCTTTCTTTCTACACCTTCTCCTCCATCCATTTCTTATTTTCATATCATAATACTCCTCAAAATACATGTCTCAATGGACAAAAAGATCCAAAACAATATAATCGACATGATATCTTAATATTTCATCCTTTTGTTGTGGGTGCATAGATTGTTCTTCTTGCTTCTTAGTTACTATCCTAGCCATCTCCTTCAAATATGTTTTTCTTCATCCTTCAAAAACATTCTCTTTGTCTCTCGATGCTCTATCCTTTCCATAAAATCCTTTTGATATTCATGCAATTCCTATAATTTTTCTAACATTTCCAACATGGATTCTTGCATTTTCTTCATCTTTCTAGCCTACAAACACTAAACATGGATATGCAACTACAAAAGAATGGCATGCAATGGATATAATCTACCATAAAATGATTAACGTTTGATGATTCATAGGCTGGCAAGATGTTGGCTCTAATACCATTGTAATATCCCTAGGGTTTCTTAGTTCTAGGGTTGTAGATTTATTGAAGCAAACGATCAAACTGTGACCAGTGACTTTTAACTCCCCTACTTCATACAAAACAAGATGCAAAACGAGAGAGAAAGAACACTAACACTTCAACGATTAGCCTAATTGGATTCAAAACAAAGAAAGATGAAAAAAAAAAATTTGATTATACCTTATCTTGAATCAATCCTTTGGTTGGCCCTTGATGTAAATGGAAATATGTACTCATTGGATGACAAATCTGATGCAAAGTGGTTGAAATGCAATGAAAAATACAAATGGCTAAGATGGATGGGGAGTGAATGCAAAAGGATGTGATAAAAGCTTATGGAATGCAAGTATGGAGGCTCAAATGGCTTAAGATCATAAGTTTCTTACAATATGCATGAGGTCCCTTAAAGCATGTAAGAGGGGGGTATTTATAAAAGAATTTGAAATCTCTAGAGAATTCAATGGTTAGGATTGAGCCACCATGGCCAAAATGGAGGGCTATGGTGAGTTGAAGACTCACAAGCCCTCACATCTTGCCATATGGAAAATGAAATGTCACAAGGACACATGAGGTGGAAGATGACATGTGATGGAGGTACTTGCAAGTACCTTGACATGTGACTGATGTGACCTCTCAATAATCACATGGGGATGGGGAAAGCTTTGGGAGAATAAAAGTGAATTTTAAATTCACAATGATTGGGAGTATCCTAAAGATAAGACAAGATTCCCAAAAGGGTAAGTTGAGAAATACCTTGGATAAGACAAGGTGTTTATAATAGAAGGTTCATAACCCATGTGACTGATGTGACTTCTCAATGATCACATGGGGAAGAGGAGATTCCTTGGAAGAATAAAAGTGAATTTTAAATTCACATGATTGGGAATAGAAGGTTTTTGGCTTCATGTGACATGATGTGACCTCTCAATGATCACATGGGGAAGAGGAGATTCTTTGGAGGAATAAAAGTGAATTTTAAATTTACATGGAGAAGACAAAAAAGAATTAAAAATTCATTGGGGAATGAGAGAGTTGACCAAAGGGGGCTTGATTAGACTAACTAATCACTTATTAGAAGACAGTTAGTGGCTAACAAAGATTAAGAGACAACTTGCAAAAGTTGGAGAATGTGACACATCCTAACCATGGATTAGCCATGTGCACATCCCTAATGATGGGATTAAGAGATGGATTAGGATTAAGGAAAAGGATGTGACATGTAAGGAATTAAATAAATGTCATATTTATTTAATTCATTTGATGAAAAGGAGAGTAAAGGGGGTAAGGTATTTAATCATTAACTAAATACCTTAGAAATTAAAAAAGGATTAAGGGTATTAATTAGATAATAGCAATATTACCTAATTAATACGAATAAGAGAATATTTAGACGAAAATGGATAAATTTGGACAAATGTAAGTGTCCAAATTTGGATGTCTACATTTTTTCCCTCTTTGATATGGTGTTACGAAGTAGCATCATTTCAAAGAATGTTAAAACATAGAACCTGGAAGATGGTTAGATTGGGAAAGATGCTCTAGTCATCCGAGGAGTGACTAGGAGGAAAAATGATGGGAGTGAAGATGAAGATTAGGGGTTGAGGATGCCCCCTCGAGAGGACATGTGGGTTTAAGAGAACACAGATGTGCTCTTGAAATGGATGAGATAATGCAAAGGTAGATGGGGAAGATGATGTGAAGTGATGGATGAGAGAAGATGATGATATGAAGAGATAAAAGCAAGCATAAATAGATTTCAGGACAAATTTGATGTTGCCCCAGTCAAGCTACAAGCCAGGATGGACTAATGGTCAATGGAGTGTTGTTAATAAGGGAGGGATACATCCTAAAACAACACAAGGATAGGGAAGGATACATCCTAATGAGAGTGTTGTTGATGATGGAAGGATACATCCCAGAACAACACAAGGATAGGGAAGGATACATCATGTTGATGATGATGATGATGATGATGATAGTGTTGTTGATGAGGGAAGGATACATCCCAAAACAACACAAAAGGATAGGGAAAGATACATCCCGATGATGAAGATGATGATGATGATTGGGTCAAAGCTTGTAGCAAGGCTAGGAACAAGACCAAAAATGTGATTAGATTATTTGTGCTAGATTGAATGGATTAGGATTGGATGGAGTTGTGAGATGGTGAAAATGAATGATGATGGAGGTAAAGATGCAATGCAATGGAAGATGCAATTTTCCATTTTTGGAGCACTGATTTTTGCTATAGCATAAGACACCAGGTACCATGGTATGTGGAACCAAGGCATATTAGTGTCTAATGCATACACAAACACAACAAACAAGGAGGCTATCCCAATACTCCAAATTTGCGATGACTTCGGTCAGGCTAGGTATTGGGATAACCACAAGCACAAAAGGATGCCCCAACGTAACACAATATTGTAGAGGTCTTGGTGGGTACTACGTGGGACAGCTAAGAAGACAGCAAACAAAATAAAAATCAAGATATACCCCTATGTAAACCAGTCAAAACACATCATAATATGAGAGATTATGGCGGCCTTGACAAGTGATGATAGGGAGCTCAAATGATAAGTAAAAACCAAAAGCATCAAAAGATTGCAATCAATTTCAAAACATCATTTACCATAGGATCAAGATGGTGGATGGGGTTGATGGGATTTGTTAGGAAGGATACATCATGTTGAGACCAAAGATGGATGCTAAACTAAAAGACTGATAATGACGTAGGATATTCAAAAATCGATTAAACCTCGTGACACAAATGGATTCTATTTGTGAGGTACCAGTGAGAAGGACATACCTTGACAACAAGACACAAGATTGACTCACCCTAAAGACCTAGGGGCTCAAGGGTTGATCAAAGATCAACCTTGCCTATGTGAAAGTGCAGAGCCCTCCTAGTTCAGGAAAAGACCATGATAAAAGCAGAAAGAGGATGATGAAGACAAACGATGGAAGACGATCAGATAGACTGACCACAAAAGAAAAACAAAGAAAAGCCTCGGGGGCAAATCAAATGATCAGCCTTGCCTACGTGCAAGCGCAAGGGCAGCGTAGTTTGACACAAGGCCAAAGACAGGCGATGGAAGATGACAAGACAGACAAAAGACAAAACCCCGGGGGCGGATCAAATGATCGACCTTGCCTATGTGAAAGCGTAGGGGCAACGTAGTTCAACAAGGACTAAAGATCAACAATGAATAAGATTGAAAATAGGACAATGGTGACAAATGATGATGGGTATGACCATGATCTAAAGAGATACGCGGATGGATCTGATATGATGAGCCAAGATAGGTCGTGCAGATGGGATGGTCGATATGCCTAAGATGAAGCTCAGGGATGGGATAGTTATCCAAATCATCGAAAGATGAATGGGGAGGATGAGACGATGGATAGATGAGAGATGAAAAAATGATAAGATATTAGGCAGATGTAGGAAGTAGATAGGAGTGATGATAGTGAGATGAATGGAATTGGATTGCATGAGGGTTAGCCTATAGCTAGATACCAATGACAAGGGATTAGGAGATGGAAGGGAAGGTAGAGGGAAATGGATGGATTGATAAAGATGGGTAAATAGAAAGATGTTAGGATGGATGGATAGGGGGATAAGGATTTGGAAAGATGGAATGGATAAATGGATGGGGAGATAAGGATGGGAAGGAAGGATGGGGAGATAAAGATGAAAGGACTAGTGGATGAGAGTATAGGAAGATAAGGATTTGGTAGATGGAAGGGAGTACTGGATGGATAAATGAACGAGGAGGTAAGGATTGGTAGGATGGGGAGATGGTTTGGATTACTTGTAGGGATGGATGGACGATGTATCCAAGGACTCAATCGTAAATAAGGAGATGCCCCCACTCTAGATGTGTCATGTGTGACGAAGCAAGAGGGATAGCAGGATGGGTGGATAAGGGAGTGAGATGGACATAGATAGGAGATATGGGTGTTGGCATGATAGATGGATGATGAAGGTAGATGGATGTAGATGATATGCATGGATCAGAAAAGTAGATGGGGAGGATAAGGAATGTATGGATGAGGGGAATACATGCCAAGAAGTGTCCAAAGCAATGTATATATGTGTGCCCCTATCTTTATCAAGATCACAAGGAATATGGAGGGACTGGGGTAAATGGGATATGATGGATAGGATGTAGAAGATAGGCAGATGTAGTAGATGGAGGAAAGGAATGTGTAGGTGGAAGTTGTCCCAATTATGGAAGTAGACTGGATGGGGGATTTACGCATGATGCCTATTTGTCAGGTTTTCATCATGGTACTTATTCAAGGTGCTTGTTTTCCAAGTTTTCACCATTGGACGAATTATTTTCTCTTTACTATTTTCTTTTTTCTTTTTTTTTTTTCAGACTTTTCGGACTTTTCGAACAAAAATACGGATGGAGATGGATGAGGATATGGATTTAGAAGACATATAATAAAGCGGATGGATGAAGGACTCAAGCATCAACTTCCATATGAGGTAATAAGAGCCCATGTGTAAAGCGACCATTGGATGTTGGTACAACCTTATTAGAACTGATGGATTATGCAAGGGAATGGATCAAAGGGATTGGATGGGGGAGAAATGGGGGATAATGGATGGGGTGTTGGAAAGTGTATGGATGGAATGATGGAGCGGATGTGTGATGGGGGAAGTTGTTTAGGACCAACATTGGCACATGTGGTGGATGTGAAATAATAAGAGGGTTGATGGATGGAGAATGTGGCGATACTGGAGGCATTGGGATAGTGAATTTTGGGACATAAGGACCCAAAACATATTTAGGAGATGGAGGATGCAAATGATTAGTGTTGGGATTAGCAACTTTGGATGGCATTAGGGATTTCTCATTTGAAGGCATAGCCTCTTTTTTCTTGGGAATCCACATGGTTTTTATTTTTGCTTTAGTGGGCCTTTGTGGCGATTTGGATTCATTTGGATTTTGGATTTGATTCTTCTTTTCATCAACATGTCTTTTGAAGGGGACATGAGGAGTTTTAGATTCATGTGGATGTTTGGATTTTTGCATTTGTACTTGGGCATCCAAAGTGCTTGTAGTATCAATGGGATAGGTAGAAGGTGATGAATGATGTGGAGAGGACGTGGATGGAGTGATAGAGGTAGGCTTTTGATGATGATGTGTGGATGGAGGATGTGAGATAGCATGCATGGAAGGGTGCCTTTGTTGATCATGATTAGGAGTTAGGAAGTTAGGATTTTTTATGTTGTGCACTAGGGATAGGGGGCGGATGGATGAAAGGATGTATAGGATGAGATGGAGAAGGTGAATTTGGGATGTAAGGGCCCAAAATAGATGCAATAGATGGAGGATGAGCGATGGTGGATGGAGGGACATAAGGACCCAAAATGGACTTAGAGGATAAAGGAGGAAGATGGACGGTTGTTTTGAGGTAATATGATGGAGGAGGGGGGATGGCGACAAAAGTTTTGGTAGAATGATGGGAAGTTCTTTTCATTCCTTTGGAAGAAGCTTGCTTAGGATGTACGAAGGTTGTACCAACATTTTTGGATTGTGATTCTTGGGAGATATATCCAAGACTGTACTTGGATGTTCTTTGACCTGGATGGGCTCTAAAGTACCTTGCTCATGAAGGCCTAAACCTTTTCCTTGATAGTTCATGTTCTTGAGCATTTGATCTATGGTAGGATGCTTATTCTTTTGGAAGCATGATGCGAGAGCATTAGCAGGTGGAGCAGGAAGGATGGTGCACATATTTTGTTTGTCTTTTGCAAGAAGACCACCATGGATGAGTGTAATGTAGCCAAGGTGATATAAAGGTGGCGTTGGGCTGACAGAGCTAGGCAGCGATGGAGGATCATGCGATGGAGACGAGGGGATAGCAGCATCCTGATCAGGAGGAATGAGTGATAAGGGATCGGGAGAGGGATTAGGTGGTGTGGCAAGATCTGGATTTATGGCAGTGGATGATAAGGGCTCATGAGACAGGGTGATTGGATCTTGAGTGCGAAGGGGATCATGGGATGGAGCGGACAAGCTAGTGTGATCTTGAGATGGGGTAAATAGGATGGTAGGATCAGGATTCAGATGAGGAGAGGGATCATGAGATGGAATGGATGGAAGACTATGTTCTTGAGATGGAGTAGTTGAGATGGTAGGATCTATGTTTGTATGCTTTGGATTAAGCTCTTGGCACGACTCATCTTGTGTGGAGGAGTGTTGGGGGATTCCTCAAGTGGGGAAGATGGAAGAGCAGAGGATTCATGTAGTTCGGTAATATTAGGACTAGGAGGAGGGGATTGGATGTCTCCAATGGATTGGGTGGATCTAGTAATAGAAGATGGGGATTCAATGGACTGGATGGGTGTGACAGACTCAATTGTTTGGATGGTGTTAGGAATGGTAATGGTAGTGATGGGTGTAGGACGGAGGAGGGCCTCATCACTAGTGATTGTACATGATAGAGTCGGAGGGCATTGTTTCACAACATCAAGATACAGATTTGGGGATGTCTCTATTGTCATGAGTCCTTGGACAACATTGGGAGGGGATGTAGGATTAGGTGAGGTGATGGGAATGGATGGAGGATTAGGGGTGGTTGGAGGACTAGGATTAGGGATTGGTGGATTAGGTTTAGATGAGTGGATGGGATTGGATGGGGGACTAGTAGGCGGAGGACTAGGATTTGGGATTGGAGGATTAGGGTTAGATGAGTGGATGGGATTGGATGGGGGACTAGTAGGCGGAGGACTGGGATTTGGGATTGGAGGATTAGGATTAGATGAGTGGACGAGATTGGATGGAGGACTAGGAGTAGGGATTGGTGGATTAGGATTAGATGAGTGGACGGGATCAGATGGAGGACTAGTAGGCGGAGGACTAGGAGTAGGGATTGTGGATTAGAATTAGATGGAGGATTAAGATATAATGTGGTAAAGGGGGAAGCGATGCAAGAGGATGTGAATGATGAATTAAGATAAGAGGATGTGGATGCTGGATTAGGTTAGGGAGATGTAGATGATGGATTAAGATGGGAAGATTGGGATGATGGATAATAGTAGGAAGATGTGGATGATGGATTACGATGGGGAGATGTGGGTGGCAGATTCTCATAGGAGGACATGGATGGAGGATTAGGATAGCAATATGTGGAGGCTGGATTAAGCTAGGGATATTGGGATGGTGGATTGTGATAGGAGGACATGGATGGTGGATTGGCATAGGAGGATATGGATAATAAATGAGGATAGGAAGATTGAGATGGTGGATTAGGATAAGAGGAATATTGGGATGGTGGATTATAATAGGAAGGCACGGGTGTTGGATTAGGTTTGGAAGAGTGGGATGGGTGATTAAGGGAGAGATATTGGGATTGTTGACGATGGTAAGGATAGGAGTATGGGGATGGTGGATTACTATAGGAGGATGTGGATGTTGGATATGATAGAGGTGGAGAGGGAGGACATGATGAATATGTTGATGGTGAGGATGTTGGATATCCCTTGTCAAGGGTAGCATAAGGACTGTTATTAGATGTGGATGAAGGCATGGTGGGATAGTTCGGAGGAGTAGTTGGATGATGATAACGAAAGTCTCTAGGCACCAAAATCCCCAAGTCGACTCCAAAAGAAAATTCAAATATTTGAACTTATTAATTTATAATGTTGGCCGACCCAGCTAATTTATTTGTAAATATGTATTAATTTACCTATATTATTAATAATATTGATATTATATTATTATTGTTATAATATTATATGCTATTATCAAATTAAAATATTATTGCTCCTATACGGAGGGGACATGACATAGAAGCACTCTGATCACGTACATGGCTTATAGTCATTAGAATTACAGGGCATCATGTGAAGGTATTTGGCATGTCTACAAACCAATTCTTTGCATTTTAGGTGGTGCACCATAACATGACAAAACTACTAGGCGATTGTTCAACACTGAATTATAATTTCTTTCATCGACTTTGTATGAGTTCATTCAAGAATGGTGCATTTCAAGTCCAATGGCTTAGCCCCCACCAAAATGATAATGGTGGCTTTGGCCATACTCAACCAAAAGATTAAAATTCAAATTATTAATTCAAATAGCTGGATTATCTTTGCTCAAAGCAATTACACTTCAATTTAAAAAAAAATAGAATTAAAATGCTGGTAATCGTGTCCACATCAGCTCCAATATATTGAGGTGGGGATATGACTCATTTAGAGCTACGTAAGTCATCCTAGAACAGTTGATGTAAACTTCGACAGATTACATGTTGAAATTCCATTTTTAAAACATATGTGCCTCTCAACCTCTAAAATCATTAAATTCACAGTTCATAAAGTTAAAAGTTTCGTTATTTTATTTAGTAGAAAAATTTGTCTCTGATAATTACACAATCAAATATTTACTTCATATATGTGTTTATAAGTACATAGCACATGAAAAGATCTGGAACGTAAGGAATCCCAGAATTTCCAAACGTGTCTGAGGTCTGCCCTTTTTGGTGGCAGTCTTGTGCTGTTCCTGGGTCCCATAGGCTGTTGTGGCCTCGTGGATGTTATTAAAATCTTTCATTTCATTCTTTTATGGTGAAAAAATTTTAAACAGTAAAACTGCTATTTATGACAGTTAAAATTCCTGTGTAACTGTTACGTAGGTATGAACATTCGAAGTATGTCAAAATTTTAGCCCATTAGGGCTTCCAACTGATTGGTTCTAAATCAATGTGCAGTATGGTATTTAAGGCTGCAAAGGTTTTCTAACACAATGCAGAACCAAGAGTGCATATTCCTCATCTTCCAGAGTAAATCTGGACCTCTTTCTTGTAGAATGGACAGACTTCTACATCTTTCAAAAACAATTTTTAATGTTTTTGAGCCAAATAACACACGATATAGTACTAAATAATACATTGCTCAATTCAGTAAAGTTTGTACTAAACTATGATAACAGGGACGGCCATAATTTGGATGAAGGGAACTTAACTGCAAAGATAATAAAGAAATGTGTTAATAGAAACTTTTTGCATTGAGTATAAACTATAAATGTTATGAATTTTATATCCACGAACATTTCAGTCATCACAAAAGAAGGAAGTGTGAAAAGGCTTGGAATCTACACTGACCATGATCATGTTGCAGGCTGAATTATAATTATTGATACGAAAGATGAGATATAAGGTATTTTACATTAAAAAAAATAATTGCAACTTGGCATATTTTTACAGGCCCTTTGGCCCTCTCCACAGTGACAAGACCCAAGCTCTCAATAGAGACGTCTGCATAAAGTTCAAATAAGTTGCATCAACCCTTTCACTCATCAATCCTTCCCTCAGAGTTACCTTGATGTAAGTTGGTAAGCAATTGCTTATAATTCAAAGGATCAATCATGTTCAATCTCAAGCAACAGAGAACTTGTTCTGGCAATTCGTCAGGTTTGTTCCCCTGTTCCACAAGATTAAGGATTAGAAGGACAGTTTGAACTAATAAATTATGCAAAGTTGATAATAGGCGCACTCATACAAACTCTCAGTTGCAAAATCACCTCTTTGGAAACCTAAGAGGTTAAAATGGAAGTAAAATTAAAAACCCTAATGCTCACAAGTTTATTGTTTCCCCAGCTTAGAACAGCATAATCATGTGCATAGCACCCTTGCTTTTTGCCCATCAGTATGCATGAAGGAAAAAACAGTGTACCTCCAAAATGTAAAAATTATGCATAATTCACTGAGAAATAAAGTTAAAGAAATCTCTCTTTTCCTTGGTTAAATACCTGAATTGTCAGACCAATATCCAAGATGCAAAATTTCAATTGATTCTGAAATGCTTCAATTCCCTTTCTTGCAATATAACTGAATCGATGTACATCCAAATCAATCTCAAAATAATTCGGACCCTGACACATCGAGTGTTGAGAGTTAAGTATTAGTAAGTTCCAATCCATGTAAGTAACTAAGAAAATTTAAATTTGTAAATTATTGTCAACATAGAATGCTAGAAACTAGTTGCTACAGTTTCCATGCAGTATCAAGGCTTGAAAAATGTGACAAAGGCAATAGAAAGTTCGCATTAAAAAAATAGTTTTTTTTCTGGAGACCGTGGAATTGTCCAATCTGCAACACCTCAAATGATAGAATAACACAATCTATTCCATACAAGTGAACATGTACTTTAAATTCATGTACCCAACCAAATACAGTGTGTTAAGTCCCCAAAAACAACTTCACTTAACCATGTTGTCACCCACAATAGCTTCAAAGTGATGGAAGACAGTTAAGAGGGCAGATGACACAACATTGTTAACTCAAAAGACAGAAGAAAAAAATGAAATCATCATTTGTTCTTATTTTAAGCATAATTAACAGTTAGGAAATCAAAGTCAAAGATAAGTCAATTTGGGCCAAACCCAAGAGTTATCCCATATCTTAAGTGATGAATGCCAGTATCACAGTGCAGACCATGGAGAACATTCTACTCAGAAGATAGAAGAAGACAATGGCATCATCATTTGTACATATTTCAACCATAATTATACAAAGACGCCATTTAAGTGAAAGACAAGCCAAATTGAGCCACACCTTGGTTCATTTGCCTTCTGGACGGCCTACAAAAGATAATCATAAACTATGGATTACCAACCAGCATTACATCGCCCTTGTTTGACTTGCATTAATCATTCGTTAACTACCAAGCAGCCCTCAGAAAGAATACTAATTCTTGAAATGTTGAAACTACCAAGCTATGACATGATTTGTAGTAAAATGTTTAATTTTTAATGGAATCTGTATAGTATAAGTATTATTTGATAGAAAATTTGTTACCTCATCTAAAACTGCTGTAAATGTGCTACCTTGCAATACAAATGCCTTGTCAAGCTAACAAAGTTCCAATGGAGCTTGAGCAATTCCTTCCACATTCTGGCAGTGCTTGATGCACTGTTATTGTTGATGTTATAGTAGCTACAGGCTGTACTTCCCTTGCACGAATTCCAAGAAGATAGCATAAATTAAATGAGTAGCCATTCGGCTATTTAATTTATGACAAACAATATTTAATAAATGAAGAGAGCCGACCCTATATGGTTCGCATGCTTTGGTTATCACTTGAGCCGACCTTATTATGTTTATCATTTATTATGTTTCTTTTATGTGGGCCGACCTATCTTGAAGAGGCACCTCACTTGCATAAATACAAGGTCTTATTTGTCATTGTAATCATCCAATCCACCAAGCAAGTTCGCATTTCCTTAAGAGCAGAATTCGCACTTCATAGCAGCAAATCCGATTTCAAGGAAGAACATATTCATCTTGTGCATCTAGGAGAGGTGCGACCTCATTGTATTCATTGTTGGCCATTGTTGGGCCTAAGTTGTAAGCAGATTTCTGCTCTTGTGCTACTTTATATAAGAGATTCATTTGCTGGGTTTTTCTCCCTCAAGAGGAGGGTTTTCCCAAGGTATCTTGTTGTGTTCATTGTCTTATGTGTTGTAATATTTCTAAGTACTTTCATTGTTAATCTGATCTAAGAAACACTAACATGGTATCAGAGCGGGTGTGAAAAAGATCGTGATCAGATTTAGCTTGCAACACTCACTTTATTCTTTTTCAGTCTATCTTTTTTCAAGATGGTGAATGGTCTGAAAATCGAGGATAGACTCGAAGGGATTTCGAACTACACATCATGGAGGTTCAGGATCATGCTCACATTGGAGGAGAATGATCTGGCTGAGTTTGTGAAAACAAAAGTTCCCGAACCTAAGGAGGAAGAAGAGAAGTTGCAATGGAGGAAGAAAGACACTAGGGCAAAGAAAGTGTTGGTTGATTCCGTCAAGGATCATGTTGTACCAATTGTCTTCAAGTTGGATACAACAAAAGAGATGTTTGCAACCTTGGAAGAGATGTATGAAATCAACAACACTAGTCGAGCTCTTGCACTAAAGCAACAACTTCATCATGTGAAAATGGCGAAAGGAGAATCTGTTATTAAATACTTCATGAGGATTTCAGAGATAAGAGATCAGCTCTCCACTATTAGTCACATCATTGATGACAAAGACTTGACTATGCTTGCTCTCAATGGTCTTCCGCTTTCATGGGAGTCGTTTATTCAAGGAATCAGTGCAAGATCTAAACTTCCCAAGTTTGATCGATTGAGGATTGACTGCATTCAAGAAGAGTCGAGACTAACGGCAAGAGGAATTGGTCAAAGTTCAAAGAATGAAGAAATACAAGTTCTTGCCTCTCATTTGTCGAACAAAGGAAAAGGCTTTAAGAAAGGGTTCTTCAAGAGGAATCGAGAAAATGGAAATGATGGTGCTCCTGCCTTCAAAAGGAAACGAGACATGTCCAAGATTCAATGTTTCCGTTGTGATAAGTATGGCCACTTTGCGAAGGATTGTCCTCAAAGACCTAGGCAACAAGTTGCCACTGCAAATGTTGAAGAGATTGCTCCACAAAAGGACTCTAGTGATTATCTGTTCTATTCAGCTTTGTCAAGCAATGTATCTACCGACACCAACACTTGGTTGATTGATAGTGGTGCTTCTAGGCACATCACTGGTTTCAGGGGTCACCTTTCAAACTTAGTGGAGAGCAACTCTAGTGATCAAGTCGTTATTGGAGACGATGCTAGATATTCTATGAAAGGAATTGGAAACTCCACTCTTCACTTGGATTCCAGAATTTCATTGGAGTTGAATGATGTACTGTTCGTTCCAGGGATAAAGAGGAACCTTGTCTCAATTTCAGCGTTAGAAGACAAGGGTTATCAAGTTGCCTTTTCTAAAAGCAAAGTTCTTATATGGGCAAAGAACTCCAGTTTCAAAACTGCTCAAGTGATTGGAGTTAGACATGAATGTCTCTACAGGCTATGCACTCGTCCCTTTCAAACACTTGTGCATAACAGTTCCAACATGTGCGATCTATGGCATCGAAGATTGGCTCACATTCACTTTCGTGCTCTACCTATCATGGAGAAGATGGTCACGGGTCTTCCAAAATTCAACCAGGAACATGGAGGTACATGCAAAGGATGCACTCTAGGCAAGAATACAAAAGGTACGTTTCATTCTAGTGAAAGTAGATCTAAATGTATTCTTGATCTCATTCATTCTGATTTGTGTGGTCCAATGTCTATTGCATCTTCTAGTGGTTTCTTGTATTATATTATTTTTATTGATGATTACTCTAGAAAGACTTGGATTTATTTCTTGAGATCTAAAGAATCTAAAGAAGTATTAGAAAGATTCAGAGAATTCAAGGCGCAGGTTGAAAACCTGTCTGGGAAAAGGATCAAAGTTTTGAGATCCGATAATGGTGGAGAATACACCTCTGGCACTTTTCATTATTTTTGTATTGAAGCAAGGATTAAGAGGGAGTTCAGTGTTCCCTATAATCCACAACAAAATGGTATTGCTAAAAGGAAGAATAGGTCTATTGTGGAAGCTGTAAAAGCTATGATCCATGATCAAGATCTGCAAATCTCTCTTTGGGCTGAGGCATCGAGGACAGCCGTCTATGTTCAAAATAGGAGTCCCCACAGGATCTTGGAGAATAAAACTCCTGAAGAAGCATTCTCAGGGGTGAAACCTGAAGTTAGTCATTTGAGGATCTTTGGTTGTCCAGTCTATATTCATATTCCAAAGGAAAAGAGAACAAAGGTAGAACCTTCTGGGAAGAAAGGAATTCTTGTAGGTTACAGTGAGACATCAAAAGCTTACAGGATATTCATACCAGGACAAAAGTCTATTGAGATTAGTAGAGATGTCACATTTGAGGAAGATGTTGCTTTCAGAAGGTCCAAGGGCACTCATATGGAGATTGATGAAGAAGAACCTCCTCAAGATATGGAAGTTGATCATATTCCAAAGAACCTGAAGGAGGCTCCAGAACCTAAAGAAGATGTTGATCCAGTTGAGCCCTTGGATCCCACTGATGGGCCTCTAGATATTGTGATTGGAAAGAAAAGACCTCTTTGGGCTCGTAGGACAATGCAGGAAGCAGAAAGCTTTGCAGCTCCAAGAGGTGCTTTCAAAGAAAGCAAGAGACCTCACAAGTTCTCTAGTTATGTCGCCTTGATGAGTCAGATTATTGAGTCAGAGCCTTCAAGTGTCGAAAAAGCTTCTAGTCAACAAGTATGGAAAGATGCCATGTCTGAGAAATATCGGTCCATACTTAAGAACGATGTTTGGGATATAGTTCCTAGACCCAAAGTCAAATCTGTGGTGTCTTCTAAGTGGCTCTTCAAGATCAAGCATGCAGTTGATGGGAGCATTGAGAAGCACAAGGCAAGATTTGTGGCTAGGGGGTTCTCACAAAAAGAGGGAGTTGACTATGAAGAAACTTTTGCTCCTGTGGCTCGTTATACGTCTATTAGAACCATCATTGCTATTGCCGCATCTAGAGGATGGAAGATTCACCAAATGGATGTAAAGACAGCTTTTCTAAATGGTGTAATAGAAGAAGAGGTTTACATTGAGCAACCTGAAGGGTTTGAGGCACATGGGAAGGAATCTCATGTTTGTAAGCTGAAGAAGGCGTTGTATGGTCTTAAGCAAGCTCCTCGAGCTTGGTATGAAAGGATTGATCAGTATCTATCAAGCCTGGGTTTCTCAAAGAATGATGCAGATTCTAACCTTTACTTCAAGATAGTAAAGGGTGAAGCTTTGATTCTGGTTTTATATGTTGATGATCTGATTATCACTGGTGAAGAACATCTAATTCTAAAATGCAAGAAGGAATTAGCTTCAGAGTTTGAGATGAAGAATCTAGGTCTCATGCATTACTTTCTTGGCTTAGAAGTTTGGCAAAAGTCAGATGAGATGATTCTAAGTCAAGGCAAGTATACTGTTGACATTCTCAAAAGGTTTGGTATGATTGACTGCAAACCTATGTCTACACCCATGGAGTCTAATCTAGATAAGTTGAAAGAGGTTGCAGCTAGTTCAGAACCAATGGATTCTACGATGTATAGACAGTTGATTGGTTCATTGATGTATCTAGTTAACACTAGACCTGACATCTGCTATGCAATGAGTGCACTTAGCCAGTTTATGTGTGAACCAAGGCAAATTCATCTTGTAGCAGCTAAACATATCCTAAGATACTTATGTGGCACAATTGGATATGGGTTGAGATATTCTTCAGGTGCGGATTTAGAGCTGCATGGTTTTACTGATTTTGATTGGGCAGGATGTGTCTCAGATCGGAAGAGTACCTCTGGTTGTTGCTTCAGTTTGGGGACTGCTATGATTTCTTGGTGTAGCAGGAAACAGTCTTCAATAGCCTTGAGTACAACCGAGGCAGAGTACATAGCAGCTTGTGTGGCAACTCGTGAGGCAGTGTGGCTTCGTAAGCTCCTTGCAGGATTGTTTGAACAATCAACGGAGCCTACCATTATACACTGTGATAATCAAGGTTGTGTAAAGCTTTCTGTCAATCCCGTGTTTCATGACAGAACAAAGCATGTTGAGATCAAGTACCACTATATTAGAGATATGGTACAAAGGAAAGCTATACAGTTAAGGTATATCAGCATTGAAGAGCAAACGGCAGACATTCTCACCAAGCCTCTCTCCAGGATTAAGTTTGTGTACTTTCGAGACAAGCTTGGTATGGTGGATAATGCAGCCTTAACTGAGAAAGAGTCTCAATATCAGTGATCCTTAATTAATAATGCAATTCTCTATTGAGAGAGAGTTGAGGTGCAAGCCCTTGATAATGCAATTCTCTATTGAGAGAGAGTTGAGGTGCAAGCCCTTGATAATGCAATTCTCTATTGAGAGAGATTTGAGGTGAAAGCCCTTGTTTCCACCCTCTGGGAGAGCCATGGTGGATGTCATGTGTGTGACTCCATGACAGCATCACGTGAGGGAATCCGTGATGATTTATTTGTGCTTGTGTATCACCCTCTGGGAGAGCCATGGTGAAAGTCACATTGAGGTGACAACATCACATTAAGTGATGAGCACTTGTTCATACCATCTATGGAGGTAGCCATAATGGTTGATATCACATTGAGGTGATATTCTATTTTTGTTTTCATTCTGATATAATGTGTCTTGTGCAGGTGGAAGTTCATCCCTAGCTGAGAGGGAGTGTTGATGTTATAGCAGCTACAGGCTGTACTTCCCTTGCACGAATTCCAAGAAGATAGCATAAATTAAATGAGTAGCCATTCGGCTATTTAATTTATGACAAACAATATTTAATAAATGAAGAGAGCCAACCCTATATGGTTCGCATGCTTTGGTTATCACTTGAGCCGACCTTATTATGTTTATCATTTATTATGTTTCTTTTATGTGGGCTGACCTATCTTGAAGAGGCACCTCACTTGCATAAATACAAGGTCTTATTTGTCATTGTAATCATCCAATCCACCAAGCAAGTTCGCATTTCCTTAAGAGCAGAATTCGCACTTCATAGCAGCAGATCCGATTTCAAGGAAGAACATATTCATCTTGTGCATCTAGGAGAGGTGCGACCTCATTGTATTCATTGTTGGCCATTGTTGGGCCTAAGTTGTAAGCAGATTTCTGCTCTTGTGCTACTTTATATAAGAGATTAATTTGCTGGGTTTTTCTCCCTCAAGAGGAGGGTTTTCCCAGGGTATCTTGTTGTGTTCATTGTCTTATGTGTTGTAATATTTCTAAGTACTTTCATTGTTAATCTGATCTAAGAAACACTAACAGTTATCCGGGTCCCAAATGAAATCTCTGTGGGGAATTTCTCAGGAGTAATATCAGCCACACTAGAGATGGGTGGAGAGTAACTCCCCAACCAAGCAGAATTTTATGTTGGTCACTTTGTATTTAACGTGATAGTAAGTTCTGACTGCTAATATTTGGTTATTGCTAAAAACCTAACACCTACCCTTGGCACTAAAGGATTCCTTTTATATTCTCCTCTTCATTCAAAACTGCAAACTAAAAAATATTTACAAAGAGACCATGTTTAAAAGGAGAAAACAAAGACGGCATATCAGTACATCACCTCCATCACAAAACCAAGTAACTAGTCCCAGAACTCGCTTGTTATCATTGAAGACAACCTTGAATGGTTGCTCCTCTTCAAAATTACTATTTGTATTTGTTGTTTTCCTTCTATCATAAAAGAGGAACCTCAATAGGTGGTCCATCAAGCTGGCATCACCACAGTAGAGCTGGAATTTTTTAAGTTCCATCAAGTTGCCATCATTCTAATAAAGGTAACATTTTGTATTGAATCCTCAGATTCTCTAGTCAGCTAGTAAAACTAAGCAACTTCCTACATCCCAAAATTTCTTAAGGACATGAATTACATGTTCTATTTTCATATATTTTCAACTAGGCAACATAATCATACATGTGGCATTCATTTGTACTCTAAGAATTTGCCCAATGGAAAGACAAAGCAGAGCAGAGCTAACCAGAGTCCTCCACGATGGAAAATCAGGTGCTCGAAATATCTACACATGCTCTGAATTATTTGGAATACTAAGCTTTTCTGCTTCTCCATGACAAACTCCATTCACAGAGGGGCTAATGATGACAATGCCTGGAAAGGCCTGTTTCATAAGGTATTTCTTTTTATTTCTGAATCTGGCTTTTATTTCAAAACAATTGTGATTTTCATCTCTAGCACCAAATTCTCATATGCTATGTGCAATTCTCATTAGTATATACTCCATTTTTCATTTTTCATCTCTTACCTCTTAATCAGGATATAGCAGTGTCTCTTTCCAACCGTTTTTTACTTAAAAGAAAGAGGTTTTTTTGTTTTTCCGTGATTAAATTCCATATGAAAAATTACTAAAGTAGATTTTTCCAAGTAATATACAGTCTACTTGGAGGTTAAAAAAAATATCAATCTCATTGAGCTCATACAAAGGAAAAGTATCATAATAATTAAATTAAATGATAGTACATTTATGGTGATCATCATTAATACTAGAGTAGAAGTTGACTTCATTTGATAGGAATACTGTAGCATACATAACTTGTTCCTTTCCAGAAGTTGACAATCTCCTTGCAAGTTCACCAATCATAGGCATCTTTCTCTACAAATAAATTTGAAGGGATCCTAAAACACTCTTTGAAATTTTCTATGCAATTAATATTATTATATTTCGATTAACCCATGAGACAGGACCAAGGCTATAGCATCCATAACATGCTTCTTTTCTTTCTTAGACTTCCTTAAATACCCATGGAAATCTGCATACATACAAACCATTCTGAACAGTTCACAGCAACAACTTTGGCAACTGGAGAACTCCAAAATACTTTTAAGCATCCCCAAACAGCTTTCGAATCAGTACATCTATGTTACTGTCTTCCACCCAACCGCCATATAATTTTGTGTATCCCCATACAAAAACTCTTAGCCATGAAAAATGTGTAGCTTTGTATGACATATTAGGACCCAAAACTAAAACTCATCCTTCCGTAAACAATTACAGGGATCCAAAAAATTCAACCCATCTTTAAACTTATCTTTTGTGCTTCAAACAACTCGTCATGCTTTCTGTCCCACTTTCTACCTATGGCTTTGACCAAGAACTGAAACAAGCTCACAAAATATACCTTATATTTTACATCCTCTATTGTATACATCCTCAATGTTGCATGTCCTATGATTCCTCAAGTATACAAGCACAACTAAAATTATTCTTATAGCAGATTAACTTGAAAAAATTTCTAAATCTCAAAGGTAAAATTATCTTTCATTATCTTCTTGGGCATAATTCACTCTCCCAAAACTTCTACAACTGAGGAAAACAAAATCCCAAGAATTGATTGGCAAAATAATTGCAATTGGTTTCATGGCATCTGCTAAAGTAGGGGATCTATCTGCAACTTTGCCATCTTATTTTTTATAACCCATTGTGTGATGGGTTCTGATTGCATTTGTTTTGAGCATAGTCACAAGACTCAGACTTGGCTCAGACTTGGCAAGCTGATTTTTGAACCAGACTTGGACTTGGCACTCTGTCTTGGCAAAGACTCCACAGATTGAAAAACCATGAAACATAGAGATTTTTTAAGGATTTAAAGCTTTTACTATGCACCCTTCAATAAGTCAACTTTAAAGACATAATAAACTTATCAATTAGAAGATACTTTGATCATATGCACAAGTTTACATTGATCAAATGAATACAAAAGCAGATTTCAGTTGAAGAAAATATCATTTTTTAATATATAAATATTCTCAAGTGTTTAAACTGAAGGTGTACAAAACTCACGGATTATGATATCCATGGCATCAAAAACAAAAATCATAATATGGAGTCATGAACTATGGTAAAAAGAAGCTTGTATCACTCAGCCCAGCATTGCTAGCTCTATGTGGAGTTATGTGCTTTTCTGCAAATGCTGCTACAGCCATAGGAGCATCACTTAGGATAGGAATTGAGTCAATTGACTCAGAAAACCAAAATTATAAATGTAAGTCAATTACTTGGGATTTAATTAGGAAAAAGTCGAAAGAATAAAAAAATGTTGTTTTCCATCTAGCATGGCCCAAAATGATTTTGACTTATCTCTTTTAAAAGCTAGAGTAGGGGTCTGGAGATGGCAGACCTAGTGGGATCAAGGGGCAGCGCCCCTCATAGGATCTAGGGACAATGCCCCGCAAAACAAGGTGGAATCGAGGAGTGGGGGCAACCAAGCCTAAATTAAAGCCTTCAAGACAACACAAACCTTCACAGTGCGTGTCATTTTTCATAATGTTATCACTTTTAACCAGCCTACAAGAGTCCTTCAAACTCTTCAAAAAATGCCTGACTTTCATGCTTTTAAGTTTGATTTTTTTCAAACAAAATTCTAACTCACACTTGACTTGGTTGAGTCTCAATGACAGGACTCATTGGGTTCGGCAAGTCTAACAGAATTGACGAGTCCAACCAACTCACTAAGTACCTAGGTCTTGAGTCTCTCAGCCTTGGTACACCTTGCCAACCTTGAGACTCGTTGAGTTTGGGTGAGTCTTGGCAAGTCTTGTAACTATGGTTTAGAGTCTACAATGAAAGGAAATAAAGAAATATGATAACCTTTATGAGAAGTGTTATGCTAACAAAATTAATAATGACACAACTCAAAGATATCACACAACTAACACAAGATATACCCTAGAAAACCCTTTCAAGATAAGAACCAACAAGAAACACAACACCACTTAATATATTAACATTATAATGAGAACTGCTATGTCAATCCTATTTCTTCAACTTCTTCTTTAGTTGTACTTGTTTCTTTAACATGTTTTGAATCCTTGAGTACCCCCACTCAAATGCTCCAACCCTCAACCTCAGCACCGTCACCTCACAAATACAACACCTAAGGGCTTGTATTTATAGGCACAAGGCTTGGTCAACAAACCATGAGCAAACAATCAACCTATGCAAACCCAAGCAACTTGCTCAAGGCATGGGCTCATCAAATTCCAATGCCACCCATAAAGATTCCTTGATCCCCAAAAATAAGGAGGCCAACTTGTAATCCATGCACTCCATTTTGTAAATACAATCCCACTCTTACAAGATTTTGTTGAGCCAGCTTTTTTAGTGGATCAAAGATGCCTTGATTAACTCCCTGCATAATAGATGCTCTTACATTGTACCTCACATCATAGATGTTCTTTCCTTGTACATATTGTGTCATAGATGCTCTTACAATGTAACTTAAGCATCATAGATGCTCTTATAAAGGTGGTCCAAGTAGCGAGATTAATTCAACAAGAGAATTCAAAATTCCCTCTCCAAGTGTGGTACCAAAATTCAAGTGAGTGGCACAATTTATCAAATAATCTATGCAAGGTGTGCTACACTTTCCTACCAATATCCCAATTGCATATATTATATAGGGGCTGAAAAATAATTGATTAGTAGATAGGAGCAGCATTGCCCATAACTTTCTTGCACCAAGCAAATATCCTACTACTCACCAGCTACGTCACAAAAACAGAACACCTTACAAGATATCAACCTTTCCATCAATATCTTTTTAAGAATCATGCCCTACTCAAAACTCCCATTACATGGGCAATGTGTGCTCTGGAACACACCATGGTAGCAGAGCCCACAACAGGTTTCATGTCAGCAGGGAACATATGATTAGCTTCAAGAACCATAGAACTATTGCATCCAATGCTTAAAATGCTTGCATTCAGCTTGTACATAGTAGAATTCACAACACAAACTTATCTCAGATGATAACACAAAAGTGGAACTAGTCCAACAATTTAAAGATCTGTTTACTATGCCCAAAATCAACAAAAAATAAGGCATAGAAGAAATACTCATGAACAATACTCTTAACTATTACCTAATATCAAAATTTGGAACACAGCTCTACAACCAGCAATCAATATGAAACAATGCTCTAAACTATTGCTGAAGCTTATAGCATAGCTCTACATTCGCCATTCAATATGAAGAAACTTAAAAGAGGCATTTCTTAGTCATAAAGTATAAGTCACCCATGATCGATGGATTTCAAGAAAAAAAATTACAAGCAACAAAGGAAAGAGAAAACAAGGCTGTGGAGGAATCTACAAAGCTGAAGTGCCAGAGGGAGCCTTTAGATTCATTTTTAATGCCTTAATTCCAAGAAAAAATGGAAAATTTGTAAGATTCTTTAAACTCGTGTCTCTATACAACTTTGGATGTAGGTTTATTTCCACATTTATTGCACAGACTCAAAAGATCAAACTTTCACTCGTAACTGATCCACAAGGATTATTTGTGTGGGATAGACAATAAAATTTAAAATTTACAATTTGGCTTACACATTAGATCCTTTTCAAACAATGTATCCAAATAAAACGTATGTTCAGAGAAATAGAAATGCAAAGTGCATTTGATACACTAGGGTTTCCTTAAGGAAGTTGTAGTGAAATTTTCAATACCTTGAAAATAATGCTTATCTCCAGTTTCAATTTTTTTTCTGCCTTCAGCTTTTTCCTGAGAGATCTTTTTACTTTAGCATTGAGGCATGTTGAATTGAAAGCTGAATATTTTTCCTTTGTGCCATTGCAATATTTATTTTATGCTCACTTATGTAAGCTTTGAGAGATAGTATCTCTAATTAAAAAGGAAGCACAGAATAAAATGTAATAAGCTAAGCGGCGTAAGCTAAACAGAGGACTATTTCACAAGTGAAATGTAAAACCTACGAGATTATTCCTAATGAAGAAAGGAATGAGAATATTCTGTTGTGGATAAAACGGTAAAAGCCAATGATTGGAAATACATGCTGAAGCTCTGGCATTACTATTTTGGCACCTGTCGGCCTTTTATTCTAGAAAAGGATATTTCTGGTAAGCATATGTGGTACTTTAATAAGGAGGATGATTAGATGAGATTTTGACAGCCATTTCAACAAGACAGATTTATTTGTGATTTCTCTAAATAGGCAAAGCATCTCAATTTTGCACATGTTTATTCTCTTGTGAATTTTCTTTGCCTAGCTAACTGTTTTTTGTTTTTATCGAGCAAGCTTTTTGACCTTTAAAGTGCTGCATTACTGTGTATTTTCAGAAGTATTTAATAAAGATTGTACTTTTGCAATTCTACCCTCAGTCTTGAATGTTATGCATATGGTTTAGCCTCATTAGAGTGTTAAATTTCTTACCTCTAGCATTAGTTATTTGAGTCTGTTTTATTATTAAATGCCAATATTTTCAAATATTTGTGCATATCTCATTCCTTTGAGAAAGAAAGAAAGAAATTATGATAGTCTCCATAGGTGACCAAAAGTAGGTCAATGGAACTCTAGAGTAACATCAAGGAAGAGAAAATCCTAGAGAGGCCCAAAAACAGAGAAGGAACAAAAACGAAAATAGACTAAAACTGCGGACCCCACTAACACATGATCAAGAAACCAAGGTCTAATACAAATAGCCAAGTAGGGGAAACAAGATCCTAAAAGAGCATAAACGAAGAAGTATGGGAGAGATGGGAAACAAGTCTCATCAAATTTCTCTGCCTATGCTTAAAATAGAGGAGTCATTAGTGCCATTCTCAATCAATGTGAAAGGACTAATATAAGATTTGATAGTGCTTGTTGGAAAGTGTCAAAGACCAAGATGGCTGAGCTAGGAGATTTTAAAGAGGAAGCAAGGAACTCCCTCTCGAATCATCACTAGCATCCAAGGCTGATATAACTCCCACAGCAACAAAGAAGCTCATAATATTACCCCTATAGTTAGGGGCTTCCCAAAAAGGAGTAGATCTATGTCATCGAGAAGGAATCAAGCTACATTGCCTGAAAGAAGCAGAACCATGTTGCCAAGGTTCAATGTGCTAGGGCATTTAAGTAGAAGTGATAAGTTGTGAGAATGCCATCTCATAGGTCTATCCCCATCTATGTGTAAATAGTGATATCCAAAGGCCATTTAGAGTTGTTAGTCTCTTGCATGGGCTAGGAAGTGATCAACTTGGGGTCTCTAGGATCCCTTGAGAACCCCAGCAAAGATCTGCATTAAGGGGTGACAACCTCTCATAGATAAAGGGGCAAGCATCACTAATCTGGATATCTAAAGAAAGTAGAGAGATTTTTGCCTAAATCCCTATAGAGGCAATGGCGTCTCCTTGGATCTCATACTAAATGGGGCATCTAAAGTGAAGTGCTCCTCAATCTCCACCTCCTCGAGGGAACAAAAATGATAGATCTGGTCTTAGTAAAGAATATGATGATCCATCTCAACTCATTACTGGTAAGAACACACCCTCAATTAGCCAAGGGGAAACCACAAGCCATGTGAACAATGACACTAGAGATAGTGAGAATGTCATAAGACGCCATCCTCCACCAATAAGAAATGCCCTACATAAAAAAGAAAGCTTCAAGCTAAGTGGCAAAGGAGGGGAGGTCCAAGTGACCTGGATGTACTATCTATAAATGTCCTCTTTGGCAGCTCTTATGATGGTCTCCTTCGAAGGATTCGAATAGGAGTGTCCAAGGCATGCATAAAAGGAGATAGTTTATCAATAGAAATGTACATAGAAAGGAGAAAGCTAGTCTCAAAGTACCAACAATGTTGGCATCTATTGGAGCCCAATGAAGCATTCAAATTAGAGAAATGAAGAGCTAAGTATTGATACCTGCATGACCAAAAGTTGAATCCTCCATGGAACTGACTCTATGGATGTTGAAAGTAAGCCAGAAGATAGTCTTGAGACATGGTAGTTGGGCAGTAAACTCGACCTAGACAATGCTCTAAGGAACAATCTACTTGCAATGGATCATGCACTGCAACAATTAGTACAGACCCAATTAACAAATACCAAGCTAGGCCCCCAAACCTTAGACCCACATAAAATTGTACACTTGAAGATTCTATCAAAGAGATGTATCTTTAAAGGGATATATTGGAAGTAAATCTAGAAACACTAATGCTCCAAGATAGAGAGAGGCATAAACCTTGCAAAGACACAATTGAGAGGCAAGCTTCATGGTAAAAGATGGGCTAGGTAATTGGACTCCCAAGTATGTGTAAGTCAATATGATCTCCCCTTGTAGAAGAACTAGAATCTAGAAAGAGAACATTTGGAGATGTTGAAAATCATGACCTTACATTTACTAAGGTTGACCACAAGCTAGTAAAGTTCACAAAAATGAGCAAGGACATCAAGTTCCCATTGTAAGCCATTGGCAAAATAAGAGAGAACATAATTGACAAAAAGAAGTGTGTCTATAACCATCTCATGTAAAATACAACCATCATCCATATGAGTATGTTGCGAAAATTCCCCCAACTCATCCATGTAAATGCTCAAGAGGGATGGTGAGAAAGAACACCATTGTTCAATCCCAATGGTACTCTTCACAAAGTCACAAAGACCAAGAGAAGTATAGTACCATCCAAAAACTCTCTCACATACCCTCTCAGCTGCGGTAATGAGAGAATCACGAATACCAACAACACATATCCTCTAGAAAAGCAAGTATCCCAAAACTAAGTCAAAGGACTTCTTGAAGTCTATACAACAACAAAAGACTATAGAGGACCAATGAAAAGCATTCTCAATAATAGCCCACAATGTACAGATGTGGTTAATGGTTTGATAATCTCTCCTAAAGTCAGGCTGCTCCCGAACTCTAAGATTATCTCTCTCCAAGTGTTTAGAAAAATGCATGTCTAACACCTTGGCGTAAAGTTTGGCAAATGTATGCCCAACCATTATGGTCCTATAGTTGCCAAGGTTGAAGAGATCTCCAAATTTATGAATAGGATGAATTATGTATTGGGACCAAGGCAAAGGAATCCTCAACAAACCTCATTAAAAAAAAACTTGCCGAAGGTAAGGCAACACCATATTTGATGAAATTAGCTTGGAAGCCTTCACAATCTACTACTTTGTTGGTATGTAACTTTAAAGTAACCCTGTTAATAGTACATGTGGAGAAAGCAATAGAAGATGGTAAAGGAGTAAGAACCATGACAATAGATCAGTCAAGCACTGTAAAGAGAGCTAGCATAAGAAACCTGCGCATTGGTGCTAATGTCAAAAGCTATATTTTTCTTGAGAAAACGTGTACCAAAAGGTCTTGGAGGAGTGGTGAAGATCTGCAAGGAGAGCAATCCATTGGGAAGCAAGAGAATCTCATTTCTTGCATCAAAGAAGACAATACTCCCTATGGATCGAGGGTACAGAAGGAGGGTCATGGGTTAGAGAGCAAATACAACACTTTGACACATCCCCCTTATTTTATTTTATGCATTTACTATATTTTCTTCAAAGTAAATGCAATGTTCTGGCACATCACCCTTATTTTATTTATGCATTTACTATATTTTCTTCTCATCTTCCCCCATTCATCCATGCCTCCTCGCCACACCCTCCCCTCCTCAAAAGTGTCAATACAAGTGTTGTTAAAATTTGGGATTTAATAGGTTATGTTGACAACAATAGAATAAATATTGAAGTAGATGGCACGAGGAGCAAAGGCTAGCAAGAGGGCAACAGAGGTGGAGCATGAGGTTTCGATGGAGCATATCCGGCAATGGGCGACCAAATTACGGCCAGTACAACAAAAAAGCACTCAATGGGAATCTCGTGAGTTTCAAAGGAGGCATGAAATCAAGTATGGGGAGCATTGGTATGAATTGGAGAAGAATTCCCCCCACCCCCTTGCTTCAAGTGCTGAAGCGATCTCAATTAGCAACAGGAGGATCACCTTCAAAGAAGCTCTTGCTGGCAGCCTTGGCAGCCAGGATAAGGTTGTCCCACCTTTCCACCTGAAATAGAGGAAAAAGCAAGACGAAAGCAAAAAAAACAATGGTGAACACAGGCACATGGAGAGTCTTGGCCATTTAGTCTGAGCCAGTGACAATTGATGTAACTACAATAGTCGAAGAGGAGGCTTGATTGTTGAGTGAAACAACTCTAATAGGGCGGGCAGTTGGGAGCAACCCAAGCAAGCAAGACTTGAGAGCCTAGATTGCGGAAAATCGGAAAGATGCAACAAGGCCAACATTCCTACCGAAAAAGAAATTGTGGTGGAATTCGAAAGCACGAAGGATCGAGATGAGATCTTAGATCAAATCGTCTAATGGATGGGAAAGAATTTGATCTAGACGGAGGCCTAGTCTCATAATTTTAAACCCAAGAAGATGGCACCATCCAAGGATGATTTTTGGATTCATATGTATAATCTTCCTTTGGAATAGTGCTCCAAGAATTGCCTAAGACAAATTAGATCCCAATTGGGGGTGGTTCTAGGGCTGGTCATGGGGGAGGAAGATTTGGCCCTTTATGGGAGAATGAAGCTAATCACGATCAGCTGATTGAGATTGAAGATTGGAGGGTTTTTTGCATGGAGTGTGGGAGGAGAGACCACTTTGAGAGTGCTTGTCCAAAGTTGATAGTCAGAGAAACCTCAGTACAACAATAGATCACGTTAATCCAGCCAAGGAGTGATTTGAGGTATGATGAAAGGAAAATGTCAGGAGGGAGGCACAATGATCAGCCTGCAATAAGCATAGGAGATATCGATAGGAAAACTGAGGGTGTGGTAGGAGGAAAAAGTGAGATGGTTGTAGTTGTCGTCGCTAATGGCAAAAATCAAAAGCAATTTGCTCTTAATGCTGCTCAATCACTTGTGTTTGGCGGCGAAGATTTTGTGCTAGAAAGGTGTCCCCTCCAAGATCGGGGATAGGAAAATTCGAAAGACCACGAACCAGCTCAAAAGTTGAATCCTTTGAAGCCATCACCAATTCCCGAAGATGGTGAAATTGTCACCGAAACACACCATTAAGGAAAAAGTGGCGAAGGAAAGAAATCTTGGGGTATTGTATTTGTGGGTTAGGAAGGTGCTTCAAGTGGCTTGATTGTGTTGTGGAATCCAAGGTCGGTTTATTTGGAAAGGATGGATACGGGTAAACATTGGGCAGCCTGCAAGGTAAGAAGCTTGGTGTCAAATTTGCATTTTCTTCTTGTAAATGTATATGGGCCCTCTTCATGTGTAGAAAAGGGGCGAGTTTGGGATCAGGTGGAGGGTGATTGCATAAACTCTCAAATGGAGAATTGCGTCCTAGGGGGGATTTCAATGCAATCTTGCATCAACATGACAAGAGAGGGGGGTTAAACAAAAGGATTTAGACTCAGGTTGATTTCGAGGAGTTTGTGGGAGACCCTTTGTCTCCTTTTCTTTTCATAATTATGGCAGGAGCTCTTGGAAGATCTATTAGTAATGCCAAGGTGGAAGGGAGGGTGGTAAGTGTCCAAGCAATGTCCCTCCTGTCACACATCAGCAGTTTGCTGACAATACAATGTTGTTTGGTGTTGCTCAAAGGAGGGAGGCGGAAATTTTTAAGGAGATATTAGACTTGTACTCAATGGTGTCAAGCCAGGAGGTAAGTAAGGAAAAGTCTGAGAATTTATTTTTCAATTCCAAGCCCAATGTAGAGTTTCAGATTTTGAGGACTTTAAATTTCAAAAGAGGTAATCTCACTTGCAAGTATCTCAGTCTTCCTTTGGCATCTAGGTACACCCCAAGAAGCACTACTGACAATACAATGTTGTTTGGTATTGCTCAAAGGAGGGAGGTGGAAAGTTTTAAGGAGATATTAGACTTGTACTCAATGGTGTCAAGCCAGGAGGTAAGTAAGGAAAAGTCTGAGAATTTATTTTTCAATTCCAAGCCCAATGTAGAGTTTCAGATTTTGAGGACTTTAAATTTCAAAAGAGGTAATCTCACTGCAAGTATCTCAGTCTTCCTTTGGCATCTAGGGTACGCCCCGAGAAGCTTTGGGATCCTTTGGGGAAAAAAGTGGCAAGCAAGTTGGCCACATGGAAGGGCAGGTGACTTTCATGGGTTAGCAGGATCATGATGTTAAAAGTGGTAATCTCTGTGCTTCCAATTTATCTGATGTCTTGGTCAGCCCCTCCCTCTAGGGGTAGCAAGAAGATCAACCAGCAAATGCATCGATTCTTTTGGCAGGGAAACTCGAAACAACACAAGATCCCACTAATAGCATGGGAGAAAGTTTGCAAATCAAAGGGGGCAAGAGGAGTGAGGCTGAAGAATTTGTTAATGCAAAATAAGGTGTTGGGAGCGAAGCCGGTTTGGAAAATTTACTCATGCCCAAACCTGAAATGGGTCAAGATCATGCAAAGCAAATATCTGGATGAGGAATCATCGAGTATTTTGACTTTAAATTTTGTCCCCAAAGGCTCTAGAATTTGGAACTTCATCAACCAATGTAGGCATCTCATAATGGATTATTCAACATGGAACATAAATGATGGGAGGTCTGCACTATTTTGGGAGGGCTCTTGGGGTGGCTATAAGTGGTTAGGGGAATTGGAACAGATAAGGGCTTTAACCAGCTAGTACTGGGGCTGTCATGTCCGAGACTATTTACAGTAGTCAATAAGGGATGGGATGGCTCATTGGGAATGGAAAGATGTAAGAGGCTTAGGCTTTTCAGTGGCCCAAGCACACCTTTTCAGGGACGCCATGAAGGGCATAGTAATATATTTAAAAGAGGGATGTGACAAATTGGTTTGGATTTTGTAATGGTTCTCAAATGGCAATTACAATGCGAAGGATGGTTACAGGTTGCTTCCCAAAGCTGAGGAAGCAGCAACTAAGATCCAGATAAAGCTCTGCTAGAATAAGCAATGCCTTCCCAAAGAAGGAACATTCACTTGGGCAACGCTGCAAAACAAAATTCTAACAGATAAGTTTAGGAAGATGGGTTTTGAGGGCCCTTCTAGATGTGAACTTTGCAAAAAAGATGAAGAATCAACGAATCATTTGTTGTTGGGGTGTCCTTTCACATATGAATGATGGCAATGGCTATGCGCAAAACTTGGTTGGAAGTGTGCGCTTCCAAGAGACATTTTGAGTTTGTTTCAGTCATGGCCATTGTTCAACAAGTAAGCTCTGTTTTCAAGTTTATAGGTGACCAATCCCTCCATGCTCCTTTGGGAGGTTTGGAAAGAAAGGAATATTAGAGTTTTTCAGGAGAGTGAGATGAGCCTGTCATCCTTCTGCAACAAATTGGAAGCAGCCATTGTGGAGGTGGCCAATAGCAGGGCTATGAGGATGAATCCCGATAAGGCATGCTTCTCAGATTGGGATTAAAAAATGAGAAAGGCGTGGTCTGGGTTAAAGGTCCCACTTTTTTGGGGGGCTAGGGGATAGAAGACAATTAAAGCCAAAGAATTGGCAAAGTGGATTGCTCAAACGCATGGTTGGCACAAGCTTAACTTTGATGGGGCTGCAAGGGGCAACCCAGGGTCGCCAAGCATTGGCTGTGTGGTAAGGGATTGGACTGGAAAAGTGTTAGGGAGTTTGTCTGCTCCATAGGCAAGGGGTACAAATAGCTTGGCAAAATTTCAAGTGTTGATCCAAGGGTTATATTTATGTAAGGAGTTAAAATTGGAGATGGTGGAGATTGACGGGGACTCTACCCTCATGGTGAATGCATCGAGTGCTAACAATACTCAAAATTGGAAGCTTCAGCACCTGCTGAAGGTGGCTCTCTCAATTATATCTGGGTTCAAGGAGGCCATAGTAAGCCATGTGTACAAGAAGCAAATAAAGAGGCCAATGTGCTAGCTAACAGAGGGGTGGATGGCATGTTCAATAGAATTGTTGCCATAGCACAACCCACAATTCCTCAGGCATAGTTATTAGTGGAGAGTAAGGCACTCTCAGTAAAATCAACAGTTTGCAAAATATGGTTGCATGCTTTCCACAATCGAAGATATGGAAAGTATTGATGCTGGATAGTTTTAGGTGTGGGCAGAGTGTAAAAGTTTTGTTACACGTTTGGGTACGCTTGCTCGAGTTGTTGTAGCGGTAATGTGTTGTTTATGGATTTTGCCTGAAGGAAGTTGGGCTGGTTGTATGGGGTTTGGGCAGCCACGAGAGGGTGTTTTTCCCTCTTTGTCGGGTTGGATTTAGCGGCACGAGAGGGTGTTTTTTCCTCGTTGTCGGGTTGGATTTAGCACCGCTAAAGTTGGTGCTAAATCCCCTCCATTGGTTTGGTACTTGATTTCCCTCTTGGCTAGCAAAAGCACGGTATTCTAAGAACGGCTCTATCGTCATGCATGTGAAGGATTACCTAATTTTCATTCACATCATGTCCAAAGCTGAAGTTGAAAGGTAAACATTTGTTCTCGAAAGTTGTGGGATCGTCTCAAACGTGTGATAAACTTTTGGCAGTGTACACAAGCGATGGGTTCATAATGATCCCACGCTTTATGGGTCAATAAGAGGCGGCCCTCGGCCTACTTCCAACTTCATATTCACACACTTTTTTTAGGAAGGCAAGCAAAGGTTGGGATGGAAACCCCCATCAGACTAACCAGCACAAAGAACCAACTAGCCTTTCTAGGTCGGATAACAGATCATCATTTAAAGATGGTATTCACAACAAATGATTCTTTGGCTTTTAAAGCGATTAAGCTTATCCTTGGCAGAGAATTCATGGTATCAGATGAGCAATACCAAGTGAACACAGATGTGTCCTCCCGATTTGTAGCAGTTTTACTAGATTTGCATATATCGAAAGAGAAAGTGCTAGAAATGGCTAGGGCGGAAATAGAATCGAACCTGTTGGGTGGTCTGGAGGAGGCGGTTGCAGTAGCTCAGCTCGGCGTTGGTATCTGCATCTGGAGCCCATTCAAGACTTTGATTGGGTGTCAGGGTTCATCGCCTAGACTCAGGGCTTGGAGGAGGTTTGAGGTGGCGTTTGTGCGCTCCATTTTGGCTTTTTGGGTTTGACCTCACTTCAATGTTCTGTGGGTTGCAAATTAACAGTGGTCGCGGTATGGTGCAAGTAGGTTTTAGGATGCCCTAGTTTGGCTTTGTGAAATCAACAAGGGGTAATTTTGGGGATTTGTGGGGGGTTTTCTGCGGCCATGTGTCTGAATACTCCTATCCTCACTCTATTATCTCTTGGCTCTTCAACCCTGCGCGATCGTTTGGCCTGTAATGGGTTGTTAGGGTTTGTGCTTGGGCCTTAGCTGAAACTGGCCAAGTCGAAGTAGTGGTATATAATACTAAAGCTAGACATGTCTTTACCAATGTACTCTCCTTTTGATGATTGATAAAATATTACTTACATACCAAAACAAATTGAGATTTAATAGTGTATATTGTGTAGGTTTTCATGAATTGTTACTTGTTTTGAAGGTTTTCCCTATTGGTCAATGCTAGACTCGTGATTTTTTCCCACTATCCCAAGACTGTACAGGAATAAGGAAGAAGCGTCTTGTATCCCTGAGTTACATATTCTCCTTGCAAGAACATTGAGCAAAAGACTTGAATGGAAAAATGAGGGAAGAAAATATTCTAGAATAAAATCTGGACAAAATACCACTGAAACTAGCTGTGCAGAAATTGAAAACAATTCACCCCTGATGATCAAAGACATTAAGGGAAATTCGTGAATCCATAAACAGTTTTCTCTTGGCCTCAAGGCAATGAAATCAATCCCAAAAAGAACTTAAAAATTCTATCTTTATTGCTCACTGAAAACTAAAACTGAAAAGCAAGATATTTCAAGACAAGCTCTAACTCAGCTTTTAAAATTCAAAATGCCTAGTTATGCCAATAACTTAATGAAGTGATCTCGTTCACATAATCAAGGAAAAGCTCGACACATGGACATAAATTGTTTGTGCCATGCAAGCATCAATCATAGAAGCAATCTTCTCTGCCATGCATATTTACTATGCTATGCCATGACCATCCTAAAAGAAAATCTAGATGGATTGAGTGAATCTATACATTATCTAAAACAGAGGTAAAAACAAGAAGAAATTTGGGTTGATTGAATGGGACCAACAAGCATGTAAGCCTAAATTCAAGGGAAACCTTGAGTATGAAAACTACATATAATATACATATAATATACACATTATATGCATAATCCATAAGCATTAAACTAGCTTAGAGATTGGATACCTATTTCAAGAGCTCTTGCAAAGCCTTGATTTTAAAAAATACCATCCAGGGTTGTTCCTTGAAATGTCGTGTAAAAAAAGGTTTTACAAATCAAACTCACAGAAAAATTTGAATTTGATCAAAGCATGGGAACAAACCATCTGAAACTTCAACAATGGGCATATGCACTCACACATGCCTCTTTGCATATTTCTTCAACATGAGTAATAACCAACTTATTAGATGTTGCTATATAAATTTCTTGAACTATATCAACAAAAGCATGAAACACCTTGGCTATCACATTTATGCACGTTACTTTATATGGGTACCAAGAATTGGCAAAGAATTTAGCAGAGATGATCAAATCTTTCATTCTGAATGTACAAAACTAATTTCTGAATACATTTTTCTTGGTGTCTGATAAAACAACTGCAACCTACAAGCCTTTGCTAATAAATAAATCAAGAGAAAGCCAACAGATCATCCTGAAACTAATGAATTAGAAGAAGAAAAGGTTGCAAAGAAAAACTACCTTATAAAAACTGTGTTGAGGACGTGAAAGAACTGGTTTTTCATTATAAGCATGAATAAGCTTCTTTTCGGCAGCACTTACATGAAGATCCTCTAGATTTGCCACCCGTCCTAATATTTTCAATCTCTCTCTAAAAGGGACCAAAGAATCTAATGCGAAACCTTTTACTTTTTCAATTTCGTCATCCATCAATTTCTGTGCCACAACAAATAGAAAGGTCATCTTCATCAGATATTTACATAGATGCTGTAATTTATAATAACATTAGATACTATAATAAATAAAATACCATAACATCTATTAAAATGAAAATAGGCATGCATTCAAGCAAATGCACCATTTATGGGCAATACTATATTTCCTGTATATATTAGTTCCATGGGAAATAATCCATATTTCAAATGCATTTGTCCTGTTCAATTGTTGTCATATTCTTAGGCATTTACTATCAGTGCCAGTACGTAAGTATTTAGAACGTTTTGTAGTTACTGATCAGTAAGCACTAAAATGAAATAAGAAACAGTTTCAAATCAATAGGATATGCATATTTGTGTATAACTTATAAGGATTCAGAACCAACACAAACTTTTTGGCAAAAGCCATCTCCTTAGCAATCAAAATACAATCAAATAAAACAGCAATTTTATCAACAAAAAACAAAAATAAAATTTCTAAAAATAGCATATGATAAAGTAAAGCCCCTTACCCTAGAACATATATTTGAACAATGTTTCAAGAATTGAAGACCATTAAGCCAGGTTCTGTTGTCCATGTTCCACTACCCAGACCAGGTCCACGCTGACTCCAATCTTGGGCCAGTTTGTGTACCTAGATGGGCCAAGTCCACTCTGGATAAAGTGTGATGCTCAGGTCCATCCCAGGTCTACCTGAGATGAACACAGAGAGGGAACCCTTGTGCCCTGGACATACCTGGGGCAAACCCAAAGCCCATGGCCAGCTTGTTTTTGCTTTTAAATCATAATGGAAGAACACCAAATTTTAAAGATACAATAATTTGTCCTTACCCTAAAAGTAAATACACTAACAACATATTATCAATTGTGTTTTGTGGTTAATTTTGTATGTTTTGTACAAATTATTGCTGTTCTTTATATGTTTAATATTTTATATTTTTTTGTATGACCAACACAAGCCATACCAAAGCCAGATTAACAAGTCAATGAACCACCATACTAAGCCCAGATTAAAAATCAGCAAACTCCAAACCTGAACCTGAGCCTGAACCAGCAACTTATAAAGTAAACTGTACTAACAACAACAGTAACAAAACTAGTGAAAATACTTCAGAAGCAACAGCATTAATTCTAGAAATGAACTATCAGGAATAACTAAAGTGCTTTTCAAAGAACAAGTTCAATGGACTTGCACCACAGTTTTTTAGTAAGAAACAAGTTCCAGGTCACACTCCCCATGCCTAAAAATACAAAGTGGAAGCAAGCACAAGAATAACAAGTTATTTTTGGATGGATGATAGAAAAGGTTCCTGCCAGACCCATGGCCATACTCAAGCTGTACCGAAGCCAGGTTAGCAAGTCAACGAACCACCACACCAAACCTGGATTAAAAAATTCAGCAAACTTCAAACCTAAACCTGAACCAGCAACTTATAAAGTAATAACAACAACAATAACAAAACTAGTGAAAAATAGTTCAGAAGCATCAACACCAATTCTAGAAATGAGCTACCAAAAATAACTTAAGTGCTTTGCAAAGATCAAGTTCAATGGACTTGCACCACAGCTTTTTAGCAAGAAACAAGTTACAGATCAGATTCCCCACACCTACTAAAACAAAGTGGAAGCAAGTACAAGAATAACAAGTTATTACTTGACGGATGATAGATAAGGTTCCTGCCAGACCCATGAGGATTTAGTATGGAGGGTAACCAACACCAAACCCATCCTTTGGTAAGTTTCCTTTGACCATCTTTGGGACCCATGATAACAATTATGGAACTCTAATTGTTTTGTCAGCTCTGAATACCCTTCTTCATAGAAACATGATGAATATAAAATATACTGCAACACTTTGATCCATGTAGGTATGACCTCGATCTAGGTTAGAACTTAATTGTTTAGATAGCACCACAATAGGTTTAATAATATTATAATAATAAACAAACTTCTGGAGAAACAGCATTATAAGCAATACTCTTCATGAACTATATGATGGGAATTGGACACTATACAAACAGAAACTCAGAGAAATTCCCAAGCAGAGAAAAAGAAATCAAAAATATCAGCAAGGTGTGGAAGAGATTATGATTGACTCCTCTCCTCAACAAGCAAAATGGTCCACAGTAAATATGTAAAATTTCACTGGGAAACAAGAATTCCTTGTGATTTATTAGCCCTTAAATGCTGCAGTGATTGGAAAAGCTTAAGATCTTTATGGACAAAGATTTGTTCTCAAAGTGACATTTTACAAGCATTTAGAGTCTTAGACAATGGCTGGTGCTAAGGCAAACAGGTAACACAGAATATTACAGTGAAACAAGAGCAAACTTCAATGCAATACTGCCCAACTGATAAGAAAGGCCAAGACCCAAAACACTGAGATATATAAGTAAAACCTTAAAAGTTAAATCCAAATTTGTGTAATAACAAACCCAAAAAACATCACCGAGCCAAATCCTTAGCCCTAAACATTGAAGAGCTCAAACAGCACTTCACACCTTCATATAAGAACAAAAATCACCAAAGTTACAAGGACATCAGATCTTAATAAATCATTCAATGAGGAGAACAGTAAAAACATCAATAATCATCCAGAGGGCCTGGCTTAGAGGCAAAGGTGGAATAATGTTACTAAGAAGACAATGGTTCAAGCCCCAAAAAGGCTATCTTCCTGCATAGAAGCAGACCCAAAGTTAATTGGGATCAAAAATTCAAAGGACAAGATACCAAACCGAAAATCTGTACACAACAAAATGCAAAATCTAATAAAAGAATCACCAAAATCCTGATACAAGGAAGGCAAGTAGCTAACATTTTATAGAAAGAAAAATATATTAAATTTTATTTTATAATAAATTTACATACAGTAGAAATCTGGATACCTGGGTTATTGATCAGATATTCAAAAAATGAAAGCATGACATCTAGTTTATTTAGGCAACCTATATATATTATAGATGTCAGACTTTTAATAGTTTTCCTCAATGTAGGAAACATAAAATCAAAAAGACATAATTAAATTCCCACTTATCTAAACAGCTAATTGCACAGCCTCTCTCATGTCCTGTGTTCAATGAGAGGAAAAGCCCCTTTCGTTTGGTTGATGTGCTCCCTTCAGCAAAAGTGATTTCCCTTGCTCAGTGGCCCACATGTATCACTACCAAAATCCTTTCCTTTGGAGAATCCTTCTGATGGTTGTTCGAAGTAAATGAGGCCAGAAGAGACCAGCTTGCTCTCTTAACAGCCTGTAGCAGTGGGGACCTTTCAAGAACCATAACCAGACTTGGTGAAGGAGCTTTAATGAAAGCATGGACAGAATACAAGAGATCCCTTGAAAGGATTCTCATACAACAATCTGTACAAAAGATGATTCCTTGTCCATGTTCCCCTAGGGTCACCTTCATATTGAAGATGTGAGTATTGATGGCTGCAATCTGTATGACTGGTCAGGTCAAACATATTAGGATCTGGAGGAGCAGGTCCTCCACGTGAGTTTAGAAATTTAACTGCAGGGCATGCTGTCTGGGATTGGTTGGTCTACAACAAATGTCAGGCTGATACTGCACAGTTTCTCACAAACTAAATGTGCATTTCATTAGCCCTTCAACTGAAATTCCATTGACCTTGATGGTTATTGACTAAGACCGGAGGATGAATAAGTTCTCCACAATGAACCAAGATGCCTTGTTGAGGTAAGAAGTGTTGCTGATATTGCACAGTTTCTCAGAAACTATGTGTGCATTCCTTTGGCCCCCCAACTGAAACTCCATTGGCCTTGAGGTTTACTGACTAAGAGAGATGGACAGATATTAGTTCCGCAAAATGAGCCAAGATGCCTCATTGGGGGAAGGAGTGCTGCTCTAAACACAATGAACTTTAAAGGCCTCTATAGAGTGTTAGCTGAGGAGTTCTGCATTGTAATGAGGTTCATCATACCTGAAGACAATTCCCAGGTAAGGTGTTGATTGGCTCATGAAATGCATTTACTCAGCAGCTTTGAATTGATTGTTGGCAATATTGTTTTCTATGTTACTGATTCAACAAGCTTCCAATGCTTTCATGTGAATTGATGTGGGGAGAGTGTTAGTGTTCTCAGTTTAACCCTGAAAAACAAACATCAGTGAAGGATACAGGATGTGATTGGATTGTAACATGATTTTTGACATTTCTTTCATTGTTGCCAAAGTAAGCTGTGACTGATCCTTAACTGTCATCACTAATTGTTTAACTGTCATAAATGCTCTTGCCATGTGATAAATGTTGTATATTTGAAGAAAAGTTGAATACCTTTCGAACGCTAAGATTACAAAAGTCAACTGTGAAATCTGCAAGGTACGTGACTAGCCTTTACAACATTGTTATAAATAGAGCTCCCTAACTATTGACTGTCATTGATGCTGCTTTGACAATCATCAATGCAGTTACACTACTATAAGTATAATTGCTGTCACTGGATGCTCCTTTTTTTAATAAGATAAAATAGTGCTCAGTTCTTTGGGGCTTAGCTCTGTAATGATCTGTTTTTCAATGCTTTGGGTTTGAACTTTACATTGAGTCATTACTCAGCCCTGTTACAACCTAAGCTCTCTATCAAATCACTATTGAATCCCAGTGGACTAGGCTATGTAGAGATGGTGCCTCTTATGAGTATAAATGGTCCAAATTGTGACAGCATGTAGCATTACATCATACAACAAATAGTCCAAAACCTATGTGGAGCTCCCATTTCACTAAGCAATCATAATCTCCCTTAAGGGCTAAGCAGACCCTCTTGAAAGTTGAAACAAGCAAATGATCTGACTCTTAAGATAACATTTTGATTTGTAGTAATTTACTCAATTGAGAGACAATGTAAGGCCATGACAAGTTTACAGAAATGTTATAACTCTTTCTTCCTTCTCATGCTTAGCTAATATTTGGTGATACAAAACTGGAGTCTACCAAGGATAATACTATCAGAACTAGCTAAACTTTAAAGCATGGAAATAAAATCGGAATTATTTACAACTTGGAGATTAATTTATTCCATCTCAGACTTCAGTTCTTAGAACACAGAAATTCCGATAAATGTAAAATAGATATATTTAAGTCTTCAGCATAACAATTATTGACCTCAAAAAGCCACATGATGTTGGAAAGTAAATTCCAGTTGACTTAGTACAATATTCTTTTACCTTCTACAGATGAAGTTTGAGATTGCCAATCAAAGCATCTACTTAAAAATATATATATATGGGTCAGGAATATCCCACCTGGATACCTTCTTGAAAATAAGCAGTAGTCTCTTTTGCATAGCTATCAGAGAGCTTAAAATAGAACACAATACTTATCCCTTCGCCATCACTTTCTCCCAGGAAAATTGCAGCTGGATAAGATGGAATCTATAGAAATCCAAAAGGGACATTATTAATCATTACACACCAAGATTTAATTGAATTGATGGGCAGCAAAACAATTATCCATTGGATGATCATTTTAAAAGTTACAACTAAGATAAGATCTTAAAACAGAATTTCAAACAGAAACTTTAAGAAAAAAATGTTGCATTAAGTGTGAACAAAACCTACTTCCACTAATTCCTTGCATCACATTAAGTTTGCATATAATTAACAGTTCAAATTGATTTATTTGGTGATATACCTGGATATTTACAATTAATATGGGTGGCATTTTGCCACTTGAATCAAAATCAGGAAGTTCCACATGTCGTGCAATATGATCAATTTTTCTTTGGCATTGATATACATCTACACCAAACGGGTAATATGCTGCATAATTTGGTGCAATCTCTTTTTTCTTGTCCCTGCAATGTTATCCTGAACATTTTAGCATGCAAACTGACATGAAAGGAAAGAAAGGTGCATACTATTACATTGGTTTGAAATATTATCTCAAATTCAGCATTTGCATACTGTGAAGTTGCTGCTAATATTTCATTAGTACTACAGAGTTACTCCCACAAGCAGGAAAGAAATAAAAACTCTTGAAATTGAAAATGCAGCCTCCTGACTAATCCTTCAAATGAAATGAAATAGTTTTTTATATACTTGAGATAATTTTCACCACGAAGCTTGAATGAAGAAGGTTCAATTTGTGACCAGGTTCCTGGCATAACTTTTTCAGCTGAACAAAATGGAACCTGTGATCCTGCTTTAGGCCTCTCTAGAAATTTTAATGAAGAAACTGCATAAAGTTGAATATTAGTCCCACTTCTAAATTTAAACAAGCCCAAATGGGATATGTCAGAGAGCTTCATAATCAAATCATCCAAACATCTGTGTTAATAATAGAAATTTTTCTCATTCAGAAGTCCGCCCGCAATCACAAGTAAGCATTTAAAGAGTGAAATTCAAATGCCTTATCATTTCTCCATCTGTGCTACCATATCTTGTTATACAATTATTGAGAAAAAGTTAAATTGTAAAAGACAATGTTCTAGCATGTCTACAAACCATCAAAATTGAAGAGGCATTTGTAAAATGTAAAGACAGTTAAAATAAGATTGCTTAAAAGTGAGTTTCTCTATGTGTATAAGATTTCATCAAAAAATGCATTGCGAGCTCAAACAGAGGTAACGTAATAGAAAAATAGAAAAGTAAGAAAACAAAAAAATCAACATGCAACCAATGGAATGAGAAAGAGAAGAACATCATTTCTATATTTGCTATGAGGATAAATTACTAATAAAAGCAAACTGCCTAAGATGAGATAGCGACCTAATTGTCAACTGGTTGTCAAAAAATCACCTAACAAAGGAAGTGAAGTCAGTGTAAGCTTAGGCAATAATGCATTTGCCTGGATTGTGCTTGAAATAAAACAGACAGCAGCTGACCACAAACATGAGAATGATTCAAAACTACATAGGAATGAGATGCAAGCAGAAAAAGCATTGCTCTTACAAATTGGTTAATTTTGAGAAACTGAAATTGTAAGCAAACGAATATCAACATGACCTCAAAATTATTGGCAGAACACTAAGTTGCCGGTTCTGGTACTGGTTCAGGTTCGGGGGTTTGGTTCGCAGGTTTGGCTAAAAATTTTATGGGGTTTGGGTTCGTTTTGGGTTCATTTGTACAAAAAACATGTAAAAATCATATATATATAACTTTAAAATCAAGCATATTAGACAATATACATATTTTAATATAATAATTATTAATATTTATTAGTCTTATACAATATTAATAAAATTATTACTAAAGACTAAAGTTAAAAATATATTATTAGTTTTAAATATTAATTTACATATTTATTAATTTTTATTATAAATAATAATTTTACTAATATTAATAATTTATTTAATTTATTTAAAATATCTAACTTTAACTATATATAATTATGTCTGTAATGTTTATTAATAAAAAATTAATATTAATAAAATAATTTTTACTTAATTTTAATCTTTTATTTTTCTCCCGTTGAAAAACTCACAATTCCAGGAGCGCACAGCACTTTCCCGTCGAATTCATGGCTCATTCTAAATATCCACTCGCTCAGTCTTTTCCGTTGCCATTTCCATCGAGACCGTCAGAAAAAAAAAAAAAAAGAAACCTACGAAATTAAAAAAACCCTAAACAATTTCAAAGAAACATGGTGAAGAACCCCCCTACGAACCGAACCCGGATCCAAATCCAGGCCAGATCAGACCCGAATCTGCAGGTTCAGGGGACGAACCCGGTAACGGAGGTAGAACATAAACAAGTAGAAGACAAGAATAAATAGAGAACCAAACTGTACATAAAAGACAGTCAAAATGTTTGATAAGAATACATAAAAAGGTCTGACTTGGCTACAACCTACATCATTCTACCAAAGACTAAGGATGTTGCAAGCCTACAAATGGAGAACTACTCAATAAGAAATGGAAGAATTCCAAGAAAGCAATATATCAACACCATGGTGAGCCCAATCTTGACCATTGGACACCAAAAAAGTTATCAAAATTTTATTGATGACCTAACCGAAAAAAAAAAAGTCCCCATGTATAACAGTAATACTCAAAAAGCCATACGGGCAGCAAGTGTTCAAACAGATGAAAATACTGGACTGACAGATTTCCAACAAATTCAAGAACTGTCACCATAGACTAGAACATGGAATTTGAAAATCACCTTTTTCAAGGGTGGAATGACTTATTAAAAACTTGCATTAAAACATTTTAAATTACTTGGATATTAGAGCTCTGAACTTCCATAGTTTGCAGTTTTTATGACCAGATATTTTCTGGAAAAGATGCTTCCAAATATTTTTGACAAACATCATTACATGTTTTACTGGTCCTAGAAAGAAGTGTGTCACAAGGAGATGTTGATGTAAAGCATTTGTCACAAGGCATAAAAAAAATCAAGCTGAAGCAAAGATCCTATTTGATAATTTAACTGCAAGTAAGGTGAAGGTTTTGTATGAGTAGATCATCACACAAGTTTGTATCCCTTGCCAATTAAGAAGTGATAAAAGTGCCTATTTTGTTTATGAAATAATTCATTAGCTAGCTTGTGAGTAAGAATTTTTCTTTCATTTTCAACCCACTATCACCCACAGGCTGATTGGAAGATTGAGGTAATGAGTAAATTCCTAAGCTGTGACCTAAAATTCATATGGCAAAAGGAGAATGATTCGAGGGAGATAACGGAATCTGTTCTCAGCCAATGTGACAACATATAACGCCCCCATTGGCCATACCCCCTTCCAACTTAAGTATGGGAAAGAGGCAATCCTACCTGTGGAACTCCTTGTATAGAGCCTACAGTTTACAATTGAGCAAAAGCTTGATGACCACAAGAATTTGCAAGAGTGCCCTATAGAACTCACCAAGATGATTGAGAAGAGATTGCTTCATTTGTTTTTACTCTTCATGTCCTTAATGATATTTGCCAATAGCTGTCATGTTCCTTGAGATGTTAACTGCAGCGGCCATTCTATAAAGTTGACAATTGGCCAGAAAATCAATAATTAATATATTTCCTAAAAACATCCAAGATCACCTACTAGAAAATGAAGCCACCACAAATCCCACCACACAAGATGAAAACTTACTAGAAGATTTATGAGACAAAATTGCATGGCATGAAATTTTTTAAAGCCTCCAAAAGCAAAGACCTTGGTGATAGTAATATTCGCAATTTATAAATCAAAATAAGAAGCGTTGGTAATATTCTCAATTAATATGGCTTTCAGTCTTTCTCACAAAAGGAGAGATCAAGAATAATGCATTGATAAGGAGGTAGTTTCCAGTGTGTCAAATCATGATTTTAATATCAGTATTCAACTTTGTAATTTTTGCATGAAAATCATTAACCATTTTTCATGAGTAGTGGTTCAGATGAACCCATTTAATTTAAATATCATAGCACAACCAATTAGGACTGCCAATTACATCTTAAAAGTTTATGTTATTTCAAACAGATTACAAAATTGACAAAGAATGCCTCAAATAAACAGTGGCTCAAAAGCCTTACTATTCAATATCACCTCGCCACTAGTGTATGGAAGAGGAGACCTTGGGCAAGGGAACAATGAAAGAAACATTATTGATAGGTTAGAACAAGCACTGATGTTAATTTGCTTGGTACCCTAGCCTTGCCTCAAATTTGTTCGATGAAAAACTTTAGGATCTTTTTCATCCCTATCGCTCTCCCAAAGTTGCAAAATACTCTTGCCCTAACCTATATTGAACAAATGGTTACGAGAATTCTTGAATCTCGCCTCTTGCATCTGCAGCAACTATTCATTACACTGACTAACTACTGTTGAATATACTGGTTATTGCTACTTGATGATGTTATACATTTTTTAACTATTCTCATCTGTGTGTTGCATTTATAAGGAATATGACCAGGAAATTGCAGTACTGATGCCAGGAAACTCAATAGCCTTATCAAATTTCAAGATTAAATTTGCTATGTGTAAGGTTAAGTATGAACTCTTTATAAATTTTGTTGTTTTAGTATAATGTTTAGAAATAGATGTAACTTGCTCCATAATATTGAGCTAAAACTGTTCAATTTGCAGCCAAAACAAATAATTTTCCTAATTCTACAAAGAAAAGCAAATATTATCACTAATTATACCAAAATTCTAAGAATGTCCAAGTTACTATTGAGGGTGGCAATACATATAATTGATGGCCTGAACTATTACTTTGCATGGCCATTGGACAGATGCACATATTAGATGACCTGAACCACCATTTTAAGCTAAAGCCTTCAACTAGTATACGTAAGTACCAAAGTGACTTTACTACAAAATTAATTGCTACAGAAATGACATGAATGAATTTTAATGAAATATAGCTATAGTTATCTTCATTAAATAAGGAATGGGTATCTCCTATAGTAATAACGTTGAGTTGTCTCAAATGAAATTGGTAAATAATAAATATGCTTATGCTCTCTTGCATATGGCATTGTGGGGAGCTATTTTATCATAGAAAGAGATATTATGAGATCACTACAATAGGGAAAAACAGATGTATTCCATATGTTCAGATTGAAATCACAAGTGCAAGTCTATAGGAGGATTTCATAAGCAAAATTGGCAGAGATAGTTGTAACTTTACTTACACTGATTTATCAAGTAATAGTTCTTATTTGTTAAGTAACATGACTGTTTTCTGCAAGGGTATGGGTGCCAACCTACTCAAGCTGCCATACAGAATATGAACCTTAAAATATTAACTATAGATAAATCTACTGTATACATAGACATTTAATAGACCAGAAAGAAGATTGTTCATTTCCTGACTGGAAATTGCTATCAACTTTGTTGAAATAAGCTTAGCTTTGACAGAGATCAAAAACATTCAAAGGACAGTACAGTTTTTTAAGTAGTTTATTCCTAATATTCATTGGGAATGTAGAATGTGTTGAAAACAAAATTTATCGGGAATGCAGAATGTGTTGAAAACAACATGGTTAGCTTAAAAGAAATACAAACCATTTTGATTTATGGAGAGAACATAGAGATGACAGTAATTTAACTGAAATAGAAGTCTTAATTCAGAAGCCCATAATGTGATATATGGGACCAAATACAACTCACAAGTGTAGAGATCCTTTTATTTCAATCAAATTATAACATGACTAGAGCTCAATGCTCAATACAGAGACACTTAAAATCATTGCCATGTGTAATTTCAGTTGATTTTCACATATGGATAATGTTTTATAAAATGCTTGCAGAACGTGCCAATTAATGATTTTACTTGTGTAACTTACAGCACCCAAGTACATGACTGATTTTGGCATATGCTTAACATACACTTTCTCCAAATTTTCACCATATTCTCCTACAAGTCAACATTTCCTCTAAATATAATCACAATTAACATATAAAAATAGATAAGCATATCGCACTTACAGAAATTGGTGTTCTCATGCCCATCTGCTGATCGACGCTTGAAGGATAGCTTTAACAATGATGCCTTTTTCTTGTAGGATGGTGGACCAGGACTTAATGGTCTTTTCTTTTCAATGAAGTTCGTATTGGGAATCAAGCACGGCAAGCAAGATGCATTTAATTGCACACCACAATAGTCAACTACCTTTTCTTCCTCACATTCTGAAGAAGCCGTGAATTCTGTCAATACATGGGAATTTCCTTCAGAAGATCCTAAAACTTTGTTCTTCCCATTTTTTATTTCTTTGGGTAAAGCAAGGTCATTGTTGGTATTTTGACTTTCATCGACATTATTTTGTCCATGAAAATCACTTGCTTCATCATCTGCATTAACCTCTTGACATGGCAAATTTTCACTTAATAGCTCACCCAATTTTAGTGGTTTTTCACTAGAGGACAAAATCATGTGGTTATCACAAACACTATGTCGAGGAGTTACATTGGCACTGTTTGGATGACTCAAGGTGTTGCATGATGAAGGCAAAAAGTCTGCATACCATACAGGGGAAAAACTTTATATTGAATTGTTTTATTATAAAACCAACATGTACACAAGGAACATAATAAATTTTCAAATTTGCATAATGTATGAAGTTATGGTCAGCCAAACTAGAATCTTGTTGTAATGTGTGTGATATAGACCTATCTGTAACTGAGAAACGCGGTAAGCTGACAAGTGGTAGTAGATGTAACTATTAAATAAAGTATATAGCATTACCTCCATGGGCACTAAAGAAGTCTTCGTCACAGTCCGACTCTAAGTGTGTTGCAGGATCAAACCATGTTTCTTCCTTTATTTCCACTTCACAATTAAAAAAATGCACGATGGTTGGTTAGAAAATGTCTATATGTTCAAGACTAACCAGTAACAATATGTATACTATATCAAATACAAAAATGTAGACTATAATTAGGAAGCCAACGTTAACCACTCAGTCAATTCTCACTGAACACTAAAGCATTTCCTAAATCTATGACATTTTCAGAGCTGAAATGTAAATATGAAAGGAAAGAACTGAAAGATCAAATAATCAACAAATTCAAATCAAGCAGTCGAAAAAGTATGTTTCTGCAAGCATGACTTGTGAACAGAATATATATGGCTAATCTAATGGGAAAAAATGTGCAAGTTAGAGAATATATACAAATTTCAGCAAAATAATGGCACATAACACAAGATTTACCCTAGGAAACCCTTATGAGAAAAAACCCAACAAACAATAGAAGCAAATTGATTTTAGCAACTAAATGAAGTTTATAATATAATGAGAATGAATTCATGCTATAGGAAATCTTCAACCCTATGTCTAGAGCAACCAGCAATGTGTACCTATCATACAAAAACCTATAGAACTTGATCACAAACATTGGACTTATAGACAAGAGGTAACTAGAAAACCACAATTGGTTTCCAAAACCATGAGCTCCAATCCATGTGTGTGTGTGTGTGTGTGATATTATCAAGTGGGAGATTGTTAGGACTAGGTGTGTTGTGCACCTTGCAAACCTATGTAATTTTGATGTCATGTAATATATATACATACATATGTATGTATGTATATGTATATATATGTATGTATGTATATATATACATACATATATATATAGACATATATATGTATACATACATATATATATTATTCTAAAGTGTCACAAAAATATATGAAGACCCTCTTAATTTGCAATCTATTGTTCTTTTCCTAGATTAGACATGTATCTACTTAAGACTCCCACTACTTGGGCAATATCTGGTCTAGTGCAAACCACAGCAAACATAAGGCTACCAAAATAGCAAAAATAATATTCTACAGTGTCACAAAAATATATGAAGACCCTCTTAATTTGCAATCTATTGTTCTTTTCCTAGATTAGACATGTATCTACTTAAGACTCCCACTACTTGGGCAATATCTGGTCTAGTGCAAACCATAACAAACATAAGGCTACCAAGAGCACTCACATTTGGAACATGGTTCATGTCATCCATCTCATTTGCATCTTTGAACATTGTTCCACTAACAACTTTGTACTCCCAAGAATAGAAATACTCACTAATTTGCAATCATGCATCTTGAATCTCTACAAACAAAGGCATCATGCTTCCTCCAACTTAACCAACAAAAAAAAAAAAAATAGCTCTAACTTTTCATCTTAATACTTGATATAAACTTAGCAAATCCTAAGTCTTTTATATCAAATTGTAATGAACACTAAGATTTAAGAACTTTAAATGTATTTTTATCATTATCGTGAAGATGTCATCAACATACAAAACAATAACAATAAATTGATCACCTATCTATTTATTGTAAATACAATGTTTTAAGTTGGCTCTTACATATCCTAACTTCAAAACATAAGCATCGAACTTCTAATATCACATCCTAGGAAACTATTTCAGACCATAGAAGGATTTCTTTTCCAACCTACAAACCAAATATTTTTTACAATTTACCATGAAATGCTTATAGGTTGTGTCATGTAAGTTTCTTCTTCCAAATCCCCATGCAATAACGTTCTTAATACCCATTTGTTCAACCTCAAGGTGAAATGCAGCAGCAATATATAATAGAAATCTAATGGAAGTAAACTTTGCAACGGGAAACAAAATCTCACCAAAATGTATTCCCTCAAATTGAGAATATCCCTTAGCAACCAATCTCACCTTGTACTTCTATACCTTTCTACTTGTTTCTTTTGCCAAGTGGACCTCTTCAAGAGTGGAGTTTGAGGTTCTTCCTCCTCCTCTAAATCTTCATTTGAATCACCTCCCTCTACGAGCGCCTCCCAAACCTCAAGTTCATCCTTAGATGCAATTTCCTCAATCTTTGGCACATACTTAGGAGAAGATCTGATCTTTTTGAAGATTTTGGTTTCAACTATACATTTTCTTTACTACCTCAACATACCAAAGCCTATAATCTTTCACACTTTGACTGAAACCAATGAAGATACATTTCTCTACTTTGAAACCCGACTTAGACCTCCTCTCTTTTGGTACATGTGTGTATGCGTCACAACCAAACAACTCTAAGATGTTGAAGTGAGGGCTTCTTGCCCATCCAAACCTCCTCAAGGGTTTTATCAGCAAGTGTTGATGCAAGAGATGATGATTAGATAACAAGTATTAACTACTTCTACCCAAAACTTCTAATCTAAACCAGCACCACTAAGCATTTTTCAAGCCTTCTCCATCAATTTCATGTTAATTCTCTCTACAACTCCATTTTGTTGGAGGGTGCATGGAGTTTTCTATCTAGGCATCCCATTATACTTATGAAACCTCTTTAACTCTATAGAACAAAACTCTTTCCCATTGTTTGTTCTCAAAATTTTAATCTTCCTTGTCTAGTTCTCCACAAGAGCCTTAAAGTCTCTAAACCTACTAAGGACTTCAAATTTCTATTGAGGAAAGAACATTCACATTTTTCTAGATATAGCATCAACATATAAAACATATTATAGGAAATTAATAGGTTTGAATACATCACTATGAATTAAATATAAAATCCCATCAGACTTAGTAAAACATTTTGTCTCTCATGTATACAATGTTCATAGAAATGAACATCCAAAGAACAGTCAATGAACCCATCAACACCATATCCTTAGATTCCAAGTCTCTAAGTCATTTCTCACTAATGTGGTCCATACATTCATGCCACAATCTTTTCATTAGGAAAACTTATTGTTTTCTTAATCAAGCATCTAAAAAATATTATATCCAATTAAAGTGTTGGAATCAAAGTCAAAATAAAGTTCCCATACAAAGTTTACACACCTACGTCATTCATTTTATTTACAAAAATTAAATTTCTGACTAAACCAGGATGTACAAAACATTAAAGGATTTTCACACTCCCATCTCTAAATACCATCTTGACCTCTCCATGACCAACAATCTTGTCAAATGTGTCGTCTCCTAAGGAGACTTATTTATTTAGCTTTCAAACATTGAAAAACACTCCATATGGTGAGTCATATGGAATGAAGAACCTAAATTGAGCCACCATGCATCATCACATGCATGCATAATTGAAGATGCCAAGAACACATCTTGAAATTCTACTCTGGAAGATTTTGAATCCAATTCATCATCAAATTCCTTCTTAGCCTTCTTTTCTTTGTAGATTTTAGTGTAACCAATCTTTCCTCAAATCTAACATTTGACCTTTGACTTTCCGCGGGACATAGATCCCTTTAACTTGGGTATCTTGTATCCCTTCTTGTTCTTGCATTTCTACCTCATATAGCCTTAGTGATCAAAGCATCTATGGTGGACTCCATGGATTTCAACCTCATCTCCTCAAGTTTCAAATTAGTAGTGCTACTAATCAAGATTATGCAATGAACAAAGCAAGATTATAAATTGATCTTCCTCATCCATCTTAACATCAACTAGAGCTAAATGATTCATCACAATATTAAACACATTCAAGTACTCATTCACTAAATCACTATCAAACATTCTTAGAGAGTACAACCTCTTTTGCAAAAAGATTTTATTCACCAAGGACTTTATTTAATATAGAGCCCAGATCTTCTTCCACAATTTCTTGGCAATATACTCTCCCAAAAACATTTAAACACACCAAATCTGAAAGGCATATATGATCAGGCAGATTCGGCCTTACTATCAAGTTTCTTCCAATCTTTGTTAGCCATTACTATGGACTTTTAACCGACCACAAAAAGCCATAGATCACAATCCACCAAAAGGCCTTCATCTTGAGCTTCTACAATTTGTGCCATTGAATTTTTCAAACTCCATTTTGGATGTGCTCAACATTTCTCTATACCTAAAATGAGGATTCACCTAACTAAATCTCACTCAAACAAAGATTAATATAGGATCAAAATGCCCTTTCGTCACACAATCTTCAAAATAGTGTTTGGAGCAATTCTAACAAAATCTACCTATCATACAAATCCCATATAGAACTCCAACCCAAGTGTTGGATTTATAAGCAAGTGACAACTAGAAAACTGCAAGTGGTTTCTAAAACCACTGGCTTAAACCATGAACTCTAATACATGTGTCAAATTGACCAAATTGGACCCAATAACCCACATCATGAATGCAACCCCCAAACATGAAATGTAACTCCCAAAGAGGTTTTGACCCCTGCAATAAAGGGGCTCAACTAATCAATCCAAATGCTCCATTTTGGAGTGTTAATTGCCCTTAAAAGATGCTCTTACACTCTTATTCACAGCTATATTTAGTCAATCAAAGATGCTCCACCTCGTCTACTTGTAAATCCCAACATCAATCCTCTCTTACAGCTATCATAATTATAACACAACTCAAGTGGCAAGATGTGCCATACATGGAATCAAGAGATTCCTCCCAAGGGTGACATCCCATTCTATGACGGACCAATTTACATAACATCAAAATTACATAGGTTTGCAACATGTAAGAGTTTAAACACACCTAGGCCTAATAACTTGGGCCCAACATTTGTTGTACGGTTGTACCACATGGATGCCCCCCAATGTAACATATGAAAATTACGCATAATGAGAAAATTTCTTAACAAGTTCATAAAATGGCTAAAGGGTAAAGGTACTTTTCGGAGCCCTATTCTAGCTAGCATAGGAAGTTTAGTGTATGGGAAGCACCTTCTGGGAACTCATCTCCCCTCCCTCTTAAGACTCCCTTGTAACCAAGTTCATATGTAAACCAGATCAAACCACTACTTACACCCTTCGGTGCCACATTGTTGATGGTCACTACCAGTTCATGGAGATCTAAGTCACCAAAAAAGGGCACTTCCATGAGGAACACCTGCTGGATCTTCATCAGCATCTACATTATAATCAAATTCAGATGAAAAAAAATGTTGAAAGTGATCCTAGAAGGTTTTCCTTATTTGAATTTAAACCATCTATAAGATTACCCTAAGAATCATCAAGAGATAAATTTTGTCAGATTTATATCTTTTCTCTAGATATTGGAAGAAAAGTTTGAATAAGACTTTTCTTATAGCTCTTCTGGCCACATATTCTTCATTCAGCAAAGTTGAGTAACTAAACAAACTGCATTTTGTCACTTGTCAAAGTTGAAGGAAACCCGCCTAACCCCTTCCAGCATTTGGTCAGATTGTTGTATTAGTCCCTTTTGTATGCTAGCATTCCTCCATCTCATTAGAAAGTTTTAGCAGATGAAATATCAAACTCCAACAAATATAATCCACCCAACATAAAAGAATGGTTATGGAACTGTTCCCATTACTATCAAAATTGGACTCTAGAAATGGAGCACTGATTCTCTCAGGGAGCTTGCTAGAAGCCATAAGGTCATCACCTATAGAGCAACAGTGATCCATATCCTAAGGTGAACTGAACCACTAAATCAATTCTCCAATTGCCCAAACTAAAAAAGGCATACTTAGATACTCTATATTGGCACATAATATATGTGTGGACTCACTTAGATCATGTTTTATCCTCTCTACCTATTCAACCTAATATAACACACAAATGGCTTAAGTTGATCTTTTCACTAGACTAGATTTGAGATTCATAGATCCTCCAACAATCAATAGAGAATTGTTTTTGGAGGGTCAAGAAATAGAACCATGTCCTATTGCCATCCCATCAAACCTTGTTCAAATAACATGTAAAACCCATTTAGCAACATGCAACAAATAAAACATCAATTCCTGCAATTGCATTTGAGCAATAAGATTGTTTGGAGAATACGGGTACCAAGAACCCCAAACAACGCCAACAAGAATAACTAATATCCAGGGACCAATAGTATTTGACCATCAAGCATCCTCTTTGGCTAAGATAAATGGGGGAAATAGAGTTGCCATAGAAAACACTGTTCACTAATGGCTTGCCACGAAGAATTCCCATGGAAACTTCCAGTAATCAAAATCTGCAACTAGGCACCCAAAAATTTACTTGACGATAGATATTCATGAAGGTCAATCTTTAAATTCGCAGCCACTTTTTCCAATCCAATTAACAGTCAAAATTGGAAAAGGAAGTCCAAGAGTGATTTTGATAACACTCAAGAATTCATTACCAAATTTTTTTAACAATATAAGAATCAAAGCACTAGCAAGACTGCTTTTCAAGGTCTTTGAAATATTTCGGATGTGACTAAATGAATATCTCCCAAACTGATCATTATATCAAGACTGACTGCCAAATGCTGGGAGATGGAAAACTACCCTTCACTTGAAGAGGCAAAAATCCGCTCATTTACAGAATCCCACCCACTTTGTCCAAAAAGGTTAAGCACACTAAATGTGAAATGTGAATATTCATCTTTTTAATTATTGGTGGTCTTATGCTAGTACTATTGATCAACCTAATAAACTTGGAAATGCTTTGCAATACAAATGTGAACCCCAAAAGAAAGAGATATGGAAAACAAACAATCATGATGAATGTTCCTTCTCCTTAAAAGAAATTTAATCAATCCCATCCTTCACATATTTGTCACAATATGTTGGTGGTTAAGCACATGCAACTTGTAGAGAAAGGTTAAGCACATGCAACTTGTAAAGAAAGGTTAAGCACACTAAACATGAAATGTGAACATTCATCTTTTTTGTTATTAATGGGGTCCTATGCTAGTACTATCAATTGGCGAAAAAAACTTCAAAATGCCTTGCAATACAAATGTGAACCACAAAAGCAAGAAGAAGAAAACCAAATAACCATGATGAATGCTCCTCGTCCTTTAAAGAAATTCAACAAATCCCATCCTTTGTACATTTCTCCTGAATTATTTGTCACAATATAAAAAGAAATGATCTATTCAATTGACCAAGGAAGATACAAAGTTCTCGTATCTCTGTTTATACTAAAAACAAGTATAAATATGTGAAATGAGAAGATTTCCATTGGACTAGGACCATACAAAAGAGATGGATAACCATCTATAGGCAGCTAATTGTTAAATATTAAATTTATGGAACCTTACCAGCCTTTTCAAATTTGAAACCCGCTAAAATTAGTGAACAGAAAAAGCCACCCATTGTGCTTCATTTTATCTTAAGGAAAGAATGGTAATCAAAATTAGCAATGAATACAAACAGAATATAAAAAAGGTCGTAACACAGAAAGCCTAGTTATATCCAGAATTTTAAAAAACAATATGCAAACATGAGAACCATGATGCCATTAAACACCCTTGCAACAACTAAAATTCATTCCTACCTTTGGATTACCATGCAAACCTGTGTATGTATGTTGCTAGTAAACCCAAATCACATATAAGTTTTTGGCACCAAATTCGGTTTTCAGTTTTACAGTACACAGAGACACTCTTCTCTGACCCTGAGTGAACAACTTAAAGGAATATAAATATATGTTAAATGATTTGTATCTGAAACAGAAGTGGCGATTTTACCTCTGCTCTTTACACCTGAAACAGGTGTAACAATTTTCCCACAACTCTTTCGACCTGAAACAGGAGTAACACTTTTCCCTCGACTCCTTTTAGATTTTGAAAGGTGAATCTTCGCACATGTTTTGTGCTTCTTGCTCCAAGTTGAAACGCAACATCCCATCTTCTGCAATATTTCCCTCTTTATCTTTCGGTAACTGTTTCATTATATAGTAGAACTAGTTCCTTCCTTCCAAGAATCCATGTCATACTTTTTCAAAAGTTTCAGTATCTGCATTCCAGCACAATTAAAATTTATTCAATTAGAACTCATTCATTTTGTTAGGTTTTAGGTCAAAAATGGAATCACTATTTGAACACTAGAAGAATTCAAATGCAATTAAATAAAGTTCTGAACCATCTCTTGGCCATGCCAATTCAGCATTCTGATCTGCCTCCTCCTTTGTGTTTAGAACAGAACTTTGATAGCTCCAATAGGCTATAATTCATATGTCCTAGGACAGCTAGGGAATGGGATCATTAGAGCACAGTACAGGATTGTGGTCTTGTTATTTATGTGTATCCAGAAGCTGTAATGTAACCAGCCAAGATAGTTTCAATTTTAAGGTTCCTGCTGGTTGATCTGTCCACATCCAGCTACCACCATGCATTGCATTTCCCAGTAACAGGAATTATTGTATCATTTAACTATTAATATAACTTACTTTTATTAATCCAAAAGAAATTACAGTCAAGGAAACTTCAACCTGAAACCTAAACCTGGTTTTGTCTATTCAGAATATCATAATTAACAGGCATTTAATCAGAGGAAATTGTAAGTTACAAACTGAAACACGCACTTAGTTTCAATAATTTATGCAGTAAACAAATGATGTTACCTTTCATATCACCTCCATCTGGTTGATCTATTTGTGTACAAGACCATGTCTACACAGGTAAGGTGAGGCCATGAGGTTAAAACTTAAGAAGGTAGGGTGGATGTGTCCTCGCACGCTGGGGGAGTCTGACATTCATATTAAATGCTCGTAGATCTAAAAAATGTATTTACTGTGTACTATTAAACACCGATAAATGGCCTTCACCTTGGATAAACAATAAACGTATTAAAGACGTTAGGGGTATTCAAGGCAATTCTAGACTAAAAAATAACAATATATTTTTAAGAAAAATGAACCTATGGGTATTCATTATTTTCAGATTCTGTTTCAAGCCCGTCTGATCTTTCTATTTAATATGGCATTTTGCTTGAAAACATGGCCAGTTCACAGAGATTTAAAATAAAAAATTGCTTCTCCTCCGATCAAAACCAAAAGCAAAAGCAACCGCACTCAAAACCATTTCCCCTAAAAAAGAACTAAAATCAAGAAATTAGCATTTGTATGGTTAAAGGCAAATGAAATTACGGATCCCTCTACTTGCTCAATTTTCAGATCCCCATTTGCTTTCTCCAAGTTATTTTTTCCAATAATAAAAGGCGAAGTAATTTTACAAAAACGTAAAGGGATTCAAGCTTTCAACTTACTTTCTGTTATTAATTTTCTGAAAGTGAAACTGCAAGGCGTCCAAGCCAGAGCCAATTCAAAGAAGACGCACAAAAAAATTGCAAATGAAGAAACTAATATATGATACTGTAAAGTTGCGGAATCTTTTAAAAGATTCGAATTATCCATCTATAATCTCCATTTTACCCTAATTTACAGAAACTGTTCCAAGTTTTCTTGAATTTGCACTAACAATGCAAAGGCTGTATAATACCTTAGCCTCTTTCTCGCATAAATTGTCGATTCCACTGCTAAGTGGTGCCGGAAAATGCACTTAATTCCCGGAAAACGTGAAAATTGAGGCAACAAAACTCAGAAAAATCATAAGAATTTTCCCCCTCACTCGTAAAATTCAGACATCGAAATCCCACTATACAGCAGGAATTGTATATTGTCTAAAGCCTTCGCAGTTCAATTTTGCGTATTATATACAAACAATTTCCGAGGCCGAGTGACGACAATTACAATACAAGAAGCGACCAAAGCAGTCACAATAACTTAAACCCACATTTGATGGATTCCCTCAATTTCCCATGCCCAGGTGGGAAAAAAGAAAAGAGAGTACCTGCCCACCGGGCCCCAGCGCAACCGGTGACCCGTCATTTTCCCGACGCCGGACGAGATTTTTCGCGGCGGCCGACAGATCGGCTTTCTATTCTGAACACTTTCAAATTTCCGCGTCATACGCAGATTTCCGACATGGCAATAGAAGATTTGATTATTTATATTCTGCGCCAGTAACAAGTGAACATGTACACAGGCAATGACAAATAAGATTGCCACGTGGACATTGCACGAAGAGTACCTGTGACAGTTCTGACCGGGTATAAAAATGATGCACGCGGATTTGACGGGCTCACTCCTTTTTTATCCCTGTCAAGATAATTGTACGGGACGGTATACACGTATTCCACGCCCTCTGGAATGAATCTGCACCTTACAACTTTGGGAAGATGCGCCACTGCAGGGTAACCAAAGAAATTTCTTCTCCGTCGGATTAGGTCATCTAATTGCTAAAAATGAGGTGCTGACAGGACTCAGAAAGTTGGTGTACTGAACGGAGCAGGTTGATTCCAAAAAGCTTGGAATAGCTCGAAACCGTCGATACACTGAGCAAATTTAGTGCACTGAAAATACAGCCATCTTACAGCGTCAGCAATAATGGTGGCTGAGAAGCATGAATGCACAGAGCATTTTAAAGCTGGTCAACTCATCATAATAACTACTGACAAGTGTAGCGTAGGATATTACTGCTGATGCGACATTTTTTTTAATTTCCACACTCTATTTCTTTAGGGCTTTAATATAAATTTCCTACTGCCTAGCCATGGAGCTCATGAAACCCTTCCCAAGGTTTGAAATTCTTGTTTCAATCAAGAATCTAATGAGAGCTGTGACCATCATGAGTACGGGTTGCCACGATTTACAGAAAAATTGTCCCTATCAAAGCTAAATTTCCACTTAGAAAAGAAGACTTTGGAGGTCGGTGCATTTCTGGGTTTGACATGGTGATTCATGGATGACATGTGTTTTGGTTGGATATGGGAAAAGATATTTTTGTTGGACCAATCAAACCCGTGACTGGAAAATTTAAGTTATGGTTGTGATCGTTATTACATTCAAGCAATTTGGGATAATGGGCTGTTATTTGTTTAATTTATCTAGGAAGTATTTGTTGAACTGGTGTCTTATGAATTATAATTATGGAATGAAATAAACTTAGATAAATCTAGATATTTTCTATTTAAACAATTTTAGAATATTTTTTTTAAAGAAATTGGATATTATTTGATTTTTAAATATTTGTATAGGAAAGTTGCTATCAAATTGGAAACGAATATTATGAAAGAAAATAGAATGTTTTCATCTAGTTGACAAATCAATATGTATGTGGCTACATGATAAGTGAGATTTTGGAGGCTTTCACATGATATTTTGGAGGATTTTACTATTATATGATAGCTGATTTACCATTAAATCTTAACATGGTTTGGAGGCATAGACTTGTTTTAGGCTCAAATCTCACACTACATGTAGCTTAAGGACTAATAAATATAGAAATAAATCATATAAATTTAAAATACATATAAAACAAAATGAATGTACATTTATTTTGTTTTGTTATCAATAAAAAATAAATATATTATAAATTAAAAGTATTACTATTTTCTTAATATAAAAATGTCTTTTTTTTATAATATATATCAAAATGATACTAACTAGCATATATATCTTAAATATGATTTTCTCGAAATATCATAGGAGGGAAGGGATGGTGCTGCGCGGAGGACTGGTGCGAGCTAGCGCTCGCGTGCCCTAGCCTGTTCTTCTTCTGGTGCCCGTGCTTGGACTTCGAGTTGTCTGTTGCTGGTGGGGGGGTTTTTTAATTTGCTGCAGGGGTTGTTCTTCGGTCGGGCAGGGGTGTCTAATCCTTTCTGGCCTACAGGTGGGCGTTTTTTTACTGGTTTTTTATGCATGGTGTGTCATTGGCGGGAGGCGTGCGGCGGTTTGAGACTATGGGTCGCCTGCCCAATCTCTTCCTCTTTTTGTTGATGCTTTGGTTCGCTAGACCATGGAGAATCGTGGTCTAGATTCTTCTCAAGTTCCCTTCGGGGATTTGGAGATGGTAGAGTCATCTTCTTCGTTGCATGCAAGTTTTAAGGAACAGAAGGGTAAATCCCAATCTGGAGATGGAGTCTCCTCTTCAAAAGGGTTTTTTCGAATCAAAAAAGTAAATGGATGTTTGGAGAGATCCGAGGACCGACCTGTTTTGGTTATTCAACCTGAGCAAGTTTTGAAGGATGTTGAATATTGATCTAACCATGCCCTTATCTGCAAATTTTTGGGCCTCCGCCTTTCTCTACCTGTGTTGGATTCTTGGGCACGTCGAGTTTGGAACCCAGAAGGTGATATGGAGATTATTTTGGCAGCTAATAACTATTTTCTGGTTATTTTTTCAAGCATGTCGGATAGGAATAGGGCTTTTGAAGGAGGCTTGTATTTCTTTAACCAAGTGGGACTCTTCATCAAGCCTTGGCACATGGGCTTCAACTCGGCTGAAGAGATCCCCTTGCGAGTTCCGGTGTGGGTTCGTTTGCCGAGGCTTCCTTTGGAATTCTGGAGGGAAGATATTCTTCACTCAATCTCATTGCTTTTTGGAAAACCGATGGGATCGGCTACACAAACTCAAGATCGTAAGGTAATTTCTTTTGCTCGTATTTGTGTAGAAGTTGATTTAAATAATCCATTACCAAATTCTATGGAAATTCGCATGGGATCTTCTTCTTGGATCCAACAACTGGATTACGAGACCCTACCTTTTAAATGCAGAATTTGTCATGAATATGGTCATTTACACCACAAATGTCCCATAAATAAATCCTCCCCCTAGCTACCTCTAGACCTCCTAAGGGGGACAAGGGGAAGGCTCCTTTGTCTAAGGAGCTTACAGATAATGAGGGTTTTATTCCGGTTAGTTCCTGTAACAAAGGCAAGGGCAAGAAAAGAACTTGGTTGGATAGACAGAATGATGGCATTTTTAATAGGTTTGATGTTCTTGAGGATTTGGTCCAAGAGGAAGGTGTTCCAGCTGAGCTCTCTTCTAAGGTTAAGGGTCTGCATGAAGTTCAGGATGAGGATGTAGAGAAAGAGGGTCATATTTTATCTTCAGGGGTTCTTCAGGCTGAACAGGTGGCTACAGATTTATCTTCTCAGGTTCTGGATGTCAGGGTTCTCGAGGGGTCTCAAGCTCCGAAGGGTTTTGATGCGGTGGCTCCTATTCCCCCTACTCCTAAGGGGGCTTTAGATTCTGTGAAGGGTAACAAAGCTCCTCCTGTTTTAGGTTTACAGTAGAAATCCTTTAAAAAGGAGCCTCTTAATAAACCGTCAAGGAGCGGAAGGAAGACTGATCAAGAGAAGGTCAAGATTATGGGTAATACTTTGGTTGAGTCTGGGTCTATGAAACCCATTGATTCTCACTTCTCCCACCCCCATAAATGATTGTCTTATCTTGGAATGTAAGGGGGTTGAACAACATCCCTAGACAAAAGGTTGTTTGTAGACTAATTGATTCTCAGTCTCCTAATGTGGTCTTTATTCAGGAGACCAAGCTTACAATGGATGGTTTAGCTAATTGTGCTTCGCGGATCTGGCCCCAAGGCAATTGGCAGGGGGTGGGGGCTCTGAACAGTTTTAGGGGGGTGGCTTGCTTCTGGAACCTGAGGAAAGTTTTCCCCTTATGGTGGGTTTCTAGTCAGTCTTCCATCTCTCCGGTTGCCTCTAGTTTAAAGACTGGAGAGAGGTGTCTTTTATCCAATATTTATGCTCCTACTGATCTTTCAAGTAAGTCAAATCTCTGGGCTCACATCAAATTCATTTGGGCCCTAGACCTGTTTCTCCCATGGATTATGGCTGGTGATTTTAATGCTATTACTTGCTTGGATGAAAAACAAGGTGGGTTAGCCAGGCTAGACCCTTCTGCAAATCTGCTCAGGGATATGATTGGTTCCTTGAATCTAATTGATGTGAAGCTCACCAATGGTGTCTTTACGTTGAATAATAGGAGATGTGGTGTTGAGTCTATCTCTGAAAGGCTTGATAGATTTTTGGTCTCCTACTATTGGATGAACAGTAGGTTGATCACCAATTCTGAAATTCTTGATTGGAGGGGCTCTGACCACTGGCCCATTAAGCTCTCTGTCACCACTTATGGATTCACCAAGAATCCTTCTTTCAAATTTCAGTTGATGTGGTTAAGAGATCAGTCTCTACATGATCTTATGTTGGATTGGTGGAATGAGGGGTTGCCTGCACATGGGACAACCATGTTTACTTTCAGTAAGAGGCTTCAACATGTCAAGTATAGGCTCAAGATCTGGAATAAACAATGTTTTAGGAACTTGCATGCTCAAAAGATGGGTGCTCAGTCCAAGTTGGATAACATCACTCATCAGATTCGAGACCATGGGATGACCTATGTTCTTAGTAAAGTTGAGTCCTTGGCTCTTAAGGGCTTACAAGAGTGGGAGCTTCGTGAGGAGATCTTCTGGAAGCAGAAATCTCATGTTGAGTGGTTTCAGGAGGGGGATAGGAACACTGCATTCTATCATAATTCAGTTAAGGGTCAGAGGCAGGGGAATTCTATCTCCTCCCTTGTTTCACCTGAAGGGGCCCAACTCTCTTCTTGTTCTGATATTTCCAGGGAAGCGGTCAATTATTTTTCTAACCTTTTTTCTAGGGAGGATCTTGCTGCTGGGGATGAGGAGAGGGCCATCTTGGATTGTATTCCCCACCTGGTCTCTGCTGAGATGAATGGGGTGCTCTTATGTCCTATATTGTTACCTGAATTGGAGAAAGTGGTGTTTAATATGAAAAAAGGTAAGGCTCCTGGCCCGGATGGGTTTCCGATTGAGTTCTTTCAAGAATTCTGGGAAATAATTAAGTTTGATCTCCTCGAGGTGGTTCAAGAATCACATAGGAACAAACAGATGCTCAAGTCCATGAATTCTACTTTCTTGGCTCTCATTCCTAAGAAGGAGAGGGCTAATCAGCTGGCTCACTTCAAGCCTATTGTGTTATGTAATGTTGTTTACAAGATCATCACCAAGTTGATTGCTAAGAGGCTCAAACCACTCCTCGGTACTCTTATCTCTGCTGAGCAGGGTGGTTTTGTTGAAGGAAGACAAATTTTGTATGGTGTTGTGATAGCTATGGAAGCTATCCATTTGATGGCTAACTCTAAGGAGAGGGATATGTTCATTAAGTTGGATATGGCTAAAGCTTATGATCGGGTGAGTTGGGAGTTCTTACAGAAAATTCTCTTGGCTTTTGGTTTCTAGGAGGAGTGGATGAATTGGGTTCTTAGTTGTGTGACCTCATCCTCCTTCTCAGTTCTCATTAATGGGGCACCTTCGGATTTGTTTAGTGCTTCTCGAGGACTCCGACAAGGGGACCCTTTATCTCCCTATTTATTCATTATCATGGCGGAGGGTCTTGGAAGATTTATTAAATCTCAAGTGAGGTAGGGTCTTATCCAAGGTTGGAGATGGAACAATTATCTTCCTTCCTACTCTCATCTTCAGTTTGTGGATGATACTGGGTTGATGGGCTTGGCTAGAATCAGTGAGGCAGTGAACTTCAGGAGAGCCTTAGACATATATTTGAAGGCTTCAGGTCAGTGTATTAATGATGACAAATCCTCCATTTATTTCTTTAATACTCCTCGGCTTATCCAGGGCAGGATTGCTAGGATCCTTAGATTTCAGATCAGTTCTCTTTTGTTGTTGTACCTTGGGGTCCCCTTGGCTTTGGGATCTCAGCGTAGAGCTTACTGGTAGGGGATTTTGGATAAATTCTGGAGTAAGGTTAGTCATTGGACTTACAAATGGTTATCGTCTGCTGGGAGAGTGGTTCTTCTGAAGACGGTGGTCCAGTCTCTCCCCATTTATAGGTGTTGTGTGCAGGTTCCCCCTTCCACCTTTGTACGGGAATTTGATGCTCTGTCTCGGCAATTTCTCTGGTCAGGCAACCTTCTTTCCTCGAAGTGGAGTTTAGTCAAGTGGGAGTCTATCTGCAGGCCAAATCATGCTGGGGGCCTAGGTCTTAGGTCTATGGCTCTTGTTGTCACAGCCTTGGTGGCCAAGCTGTACTAGAGGTGGTGCAACAATCAGGATCAGGATTGGGCTAAGATTCTTGCCCACAAGTATTTTCCTGGTGTTGATAGCCTTGATGTGTCACGGCTTGCTTTGCTGGGTAAAGGTTCTTGCATTTGGGATACCCTCAAGAAGGGTGCTCAGTTGATTAAGGAGGGTCTCTTTTGGATCTATAATAGAGGCTCTGAAGCTCTGTTTTGGCAGGACTCTTGGGATGGCCACCCTCCCATTCTTTCTAGCTTCCCTCAGCTTCAGCCTCTTTGCCATATTTTTCTAATGTTGGTTGGATCAAGGTGGAGCATTTTAAAACTATCAAGCATATTGGTCAGGCAGTGGTGGCTTGCTGGAAGGACCCACAGGAGTGGCCCATGGGTGGCTCTGATGAGGATCGGGGTGTTCTTACTAGAGTTTTGGAGGGCAGGCTCTGCAGCTCCCTTAATGAGAGGGACGCTTTGGCTTGGAGTCCTAATCCAAAAGGTAAATTTAGAGTGGCTCAAGGCTATGCTATGCTTGACAGGCACTTACATGGTCCGACTGAAGTGCATTAGTGGAAGAAGGTTTGGGACAACTTTTCTTGGCCCAAATGCAATTTTTTCTTATGGTTGGTAGCTCAGAAGAAGTGCCTCACTTGGAAAAATCTTCGCAAGTGAGGTTTTTAGGGACCTTCTATTTGCTTCCTTTGTTTGCACAATGAGGAATGTACCTCCCACTTGTTCTTTCTCTACCCTTTCTCTAGAGAGATATGGCATAGATGGTGGGAGGCTTGGCGTCATGGTTGTATTCATGCTACCTCCCTAATTGAATTTTGGGAGAGTTTGGGCAGGCCTCCAACGAAGACTTCTTTCCTGCAGGTGGCCTGGTCTTTTGGGCCTATTTTCATTCTCTGGAACCTTTGGCTGGAGAGGAATCGTAGAGTCTTCTGTGGCTCCAAATTGGGAAGTTTTCAATTATGGAAGAAGATAATTAGCAGGCTTCAGGAGACTATTTATGCTAAGTGTGATATGTCAGAAAATACTGATCCTGGTGATCTTACTATTTTGTGGAATTTGAACCTAGGGGACAGTGGAAGGGGTAGCATTGCCAGAAGAAGACCCCGTCATGTCAAGCAACAGGTCTGTCGGGATGGGAGGTGGATGCCTCCCCCGGTGGGGGTCCTAAAGATTAATACTGATGGTTCTTCTTGGGGGAACCCTGGCCATGCTGGTGTTGGGGGTATTGGTAGAGGTATGATGGCGGTGCAATGTTTTTCTTCTCTATTTACAAAGGTCAACACTCTAATAATCTGATGGAGGCCCTTGCTATTAAGATTGCAGTTGAGCGTAGTTGCTCTTTAGGTTGGAAGAGGATCATTTGTGAGTCTGATTCTCAAATTGTTGTGGATATGCTGAACAACCAAAGTTTGGATGATGTTAGTTGGCAATTAGCCTCTGTAGTTAGACCAATTATGAGTCTTTGTAGTTCCTTGGATTTTTCCTCCTTTTGTCATATCCCTAGAGAATGGAACCGAGTGGCGGATTGTCTGGCTAAATGGGCCTCTGAGAATGTGGATGGCTGGGATCTTAGTGGAAGGGAGGAGTTACCTTCTGATCATCTTGGGACTCTGGAGAGGTTATTAGTGGAAGACAGGAATATGTAATGTTATTGGTGGTTGTTTTTGTGGTGGTCTTGGTTTGGTGGGCCTCTGGCCTTTGCCTTGTACTTTGGTTTTGATTGAATAAAAAAAATCATCCCTTCTTTTTAAAAATATATATCTTAAATATAATCTATATAAAATGTCTTGAAATATATCTTATTTTTATTATTATTGTCTTTTACACAATATTTTATTTGTTTATTGATTTTTGTTTTTAAACATTGTCTTACTAAAATGTGTTCTTTTTGTGTTTTTTCTATGACAACTGTGCTGACTTCTTATAGACATCTTGTTGTCATTGTAAGATTACGCCTCTCCTCTCACATAATAAAAATATTTATAATATTTATAAAAAAATAGCACAAAAGAATTACATAAATAATGAATGATAGCTTTTCTAAAAAATAAAATTAAAAATTACACACAAAATTAAAATAAAATAATTATTCAAATAAAAATAAAATATTAATTCATATATGTTATCTTAAGTTAAGATATATAAATATATATGAAACCTTTATATTAATAAATTTATTATCTATAAAGAAAGAAAGAAAAATAATAATAATGAATATATACTTTATTTTACTATTAGATAAATTGTCTTAAAATTCACGAATGAGTTTAAATAAGATGAAAAATAATTTATACAAATAAAATTATAATATTAAAATATAAATTATGTGGCATATATTTATAAGTAAATATTGTATTGAAGTCTAATTAGAAATATATAAATCTTGTTTGTAATGCATATTAACAATTACAATTGTTCCTTTTTTTTGTTAATGATTCCATTTGGTTGTAATCCAAAGGAGTCTTTATTTGCCCATGAATATTCTTCTCCATAATATCAACACATGTTCCCTATTGATTATCATTAAGAATATTTGAGTACCACCCCATTTAGATCATTACATAATATCAACATATGTTCCTTAGTGATTATCATTCTTTATAGGGGATAGTTCATGTTATATATGAAAATTAAAATATCCTTGTCTCGTAGATAATATTTTAGGTGACAAAAGGTCGATGAACATTTAATATTTTCTTTTTTGACTTATATTACATGCAAATGTGCACCAATGTCTTTCATGGATATAAAATTGTCATTCCATCTTCACACCTTAATAAGGATTTTGTTGTTGATGATTCCATTTAGTCCTAATTGAAATGAGTCAACATAAAAAAAATTGGTTGTTCATGTATTTTTTTCATACTTGCAATCAAAGTAGAAGGTAGATTTACATAATAATTGCATTCTTGGTTATATATCAAAGGTACAAAAATTTTGAAAAAAAAAGTAGTTGTTAAGGAGAGGAATTGGTAGCATGTTTAATGTGCTTGTTGCAGAAAAATGCGAATATAAAGTAGCCATCTAGAAAACATGTGGTTCTAATTGAATTGAGCCGACACATTTTTTGTCGTTCATGTATTTTGTTTGTAGGAAATTGAATGAATCTTTCGTAACTATTTCAATTGTGACGATTTTGTTGTCGATGATTTCATGTGCTTGTAATTGAAATTCCTTGAACAAATTTTTTTGGCGTTCATGTATTTTTTCCTACACGGTCAAAAAAGAAGTTAGTAGAGTTACATAATAAATGCATTATTATTTTTATAAAAATGGGTATAATTTTTTTGAAATTCTGACAAAATGTAGCCTATTTCAGATGCAAATGATACTAACAAATCTAAAATTATGAATGGTTTTTGAAACTAACCTTATTGCAACCTATAATGTAATATTCTATAAAAGTATATATATATATGTGTGTGTGTGTGTGTGTGTGTGTGTGTGTGTGTGTGTGTGTGTTCTTTTATGATGCTAAAAATTAAACCCTAAATGAGAAATGCAAAGCAAAACCTCTAGATCTAGGATGAATTTTTGTAGATTTCATAAGGTTTACGATGTAAAAATTTAGGGTTCACCAAAAAAATTTGATTAAAAAGGGATCCTAGGTCCAATACATAGAATAGTAGGATCAAGTCATTTTTCAAAAGAACATTAGAATGCAAATCAAGGTAATTTGATTGACTTTCAACCAAGAAAGTGAGTCAACCAGATCTGGATCTGATTCTTTAGAACCTAGAAAATGAATTAGAATTGAATTGATTATATTAGCCTAATTAAACTACATACCCTAATCTGAAAATGTAAGATTTTGAAAACTGGGAAACTGTAACAAAAAATTTGACACCAGATCTGGGCTAAGAAGGACACTGTGCACATGTGATAAATTTCAACTAAATTTCTGAAGAAGTTTCCTCCAGGGGCACCAGTGTCCTCCTAGGCTTTATTTGGATTTGAAAATTTGGGTCTGAAGCTCTTTGTCTGCTCTTTGATCTTTTCCCTACAAATTTCTATTTTTGGATCTGGACCTACAATAAACCTACAAAAAGAGATGGTGGATGGTGGCTATATAGGATTTTACCTCAATCAAACCCCTCTTTTGGTATTTCTACCTCCACGGTCACTAATGGAAATGATTGATAATAGTGTGTGTGCCCTAACCTTGAGAGTGTGTTTAAAGTTGTTGGATGATCCCACAAAATTGGTTTACAATTTTGTTGAGGAAAGGAAAAGTACAAAAACATTCCCATGAATAAAAATGGATTTTAGGGCTTCGAACAAACTAAGGTGTTTGTATGGACCCAAAAAGGGGTTCATATGGACCCCCCTTTGAGTGAACCCTCTTTAATGATGGGAACCACTGTTTGGCACATTTTTTAAAATGAACACAAAGTAAAATTCAAAAAAAGGGGGTTTGCTCAAATGGGGGGTCCATACGAACCCCACTTTTCCCCCCTTCCCCTCCTCTTCTACCAAATCTATGCAAAAATTTTCCTTTCGAAGCTCGGGTTGAGGATGAAAATGGAGGAGACTTCGCAAACCCAACTAGATGATGGTAGTCCTTGAAATGAGCTATCCATCGAATATAATTTTAATGTGGTTCAATATTGCTTCTGGATTTGATTGTGTTCAATTTTTTTGCATCAAAACTTGAACACAATCAAATCCAGAAGCAATACTGAACCATAATATGGATTGTGGAAACTTGATATCAAATATTTTAATATGTTTTGGTTTTATTATGTATTTTTCTTAGTTTGATTAAACATGGGTTTTTCACCAAAAATCAAGCTCATTGTTCTACACATGTGGAAAAATGGAAGATTACCGAAAAAAATTAAAAATATCAGTGCACTAGATATTGATGCCCCTAATCCAACAAAGAAAATTTGAATTTCGATACATACAAAAAAAGTTATGTTTTAGCCAGTAAATCATGTCTAAATTGTAACTAGTTGACTTTGAAACTTAATTAAGAAAAAAATATTTAATGAAATGTTATGAAACCAATTCCATGCACCAGATATTATAGTTATGAATCTAAATTCAAAAAAATTAGAATTTTATCCTTCATAGAAAAAAATTTGTGTTGACCTGTAACGTCACTCTTTAAAAATGGTGTTTACTATTAAAAACTAGTTTTCGAAGGAGATGGAAAAATAAGTGCAATCTAATTCCAAAAAAAATGAAAAAAATATATTTAGAATCTACAGACAAAATTTCAAAAATCACTAGTTTGCATCATCTTCAAATTCCTCATGGTGTAGCTGCTATAGGTGCCTGAAAGTGAAGATCTAGTTAAAAAAATTCAGTTCAATGTCTAGTTTGGCCAAAAATTGTAAGTCAGTATTGTGGGATCACCCTCTTATGAGCTAAAAATGCATAAAACCCTACTCAAGTGCATTAGAGAATGATTCCTATATGAAAATGATAAGATCTAACTAAGAGGAAGTCAAAGAAATCTTAGCAAATTTGAAACATAATAATACCTTTCTTTAGGTTGCAAATAAGATGAAGCTTGAAGATGAGAACACTAGGAAACAATTCATTAGATTGAAAGAAATGGCCAAATGCATCTCCCAAAACTATAATCCATCATGTTCTTCTATTGGCATCAACCTTCAATCATGGAATAGGACTTGATCAAATCTACAAATGAACTTGAAAACTTGTAAATATGAATGCACTTGACGGGATATAACGATCTCTTGCTTCTCTTTTCTTCTAATGTTGCTTTTTTCTTTCATTCTCTTGACTTCTAGATTCAAATGGTGAAAACACTAGGTATTTATAGCAATTTCTCTAAGTTTTTGAAAATTAGATCCCGATGGCCAACTTCAGATATTTCAATTTCAAATAAAAAAATGCTAACATCAACATATTTGAATTTGAAGCCAAAATAGGGGGACATAGGTGCCCTAGGTGCCAGTGTCCCGACCCTATTTTTGAAAAATTTAAATGTCGAGGACAAAGTGTTAAATGAGAGCATTTGTTTTATGCTTGCAAATTGTCATAAAATATTTTAAATAAATTGTGGAATGCATAATTTTGGAAATTAGGGCCTAATTAAAGGGTGTTTGAAACACATAAATGCAAGGTTCACTAAAGTAGGTCCAAACTAAGTGTAAAATTGTATTATCACCTAAAATGGAGTACAATTTATGATGCTACATTAACATACTAGATATTGCAATGATAAAGGAAAGGAAAATTTTAAAAGCTTGTTGGGGTGGTGGGATTTGGGGTGCTAGGATATTGGCCAAAATTTAGGTATGATATAAAAAAATTTGTGATCCCATGATATTTTAGGAATCAAAACTAAGGGAAAATTGATACTAAAGTGATTGAGGAACAAGGTTAACAATTCCTTTAGAGGGAGTACAATGAGGGAAGTAGAAATATGAAATTCCATGAGAAACTTTGAAAGGGATTTTGGATTGATGTTTTGATATTCTTTATGTGAAGTAAAAGGAATTTTTGAAAGCCCTTTGGGGGATAATATTTTGGGATCCAAGATATGACATCCTTCAAGTAAGATGATGGTGATTTTTTTTGTAAAATTACCATGTAATAAAAATCAATATTTGGGAAAATCAAATCCTCTAAGACTGGAATGGAAATTGGGAAAAGAAACTCCAAAATCCCATTAGAAATAATTGATTGTGAAATTGAGGATTAGGTTGCACACCTATTAGGGGAATGAAACTGAAGGAGGGAAAGTGAAAATGAGAAATTTTAAAATTTTGATGAACAAGTGTAATGTCCCATTCTCTGTGACCACTCAGAATGCTATTTTAGCCTTATTAATTCTCAAAGGCTAAAGGCGTAATAAGGGAGTTTGTTTATTTAATTATTTAATATTGCCTAGGGGAAAAAAATCTTAAGTTAAAAGGTAATATAAAGTGAATTAAATAAATAAGGTTATAAAGTGACTTTAAGTGAAATATTTTTAAAAGTCACTTTATAATATTTGAGTGGGAAAGTGAGTGGGGAAATATAAAAGGCAATAAGAAGTTCATTTTCAGGCATTCTTGGTTATTATTCTCACTTTTCAATTTTAGAGAAGCTTGGTCTATGGATTTGGAAACCCTAGAGCACCGGTTTCAATAGTGAAACTAATCTACTCTAGCTAGGTTGTGGAGAAATCCCTCCAAAAGAAAAAATGCAAGAAGGTATCTAGTCAGATAATTGGAGTAAAGGTTTGTAGATAGGGTGTATTTTCAGTTGTAGTTTGAGATAGGAGTTGCAATACTTAAGGAAATTAGAAATTAGATACAAACAAATCTACCTGGTAGGCACCTAGTACACCCAACTGTCACAAGAGATAAAAATATAGTAATAGCAACTTCCAAAGGTAGGAGTTGTTGGCCTCCTACAATGATTTAACAACTAAGCCCTTACAACTGTGATTCAAATATTAGACATCTAACCTGAATAGCTATTTCAATCATCATGAAGGTGCATTTAACTTGTCAACCTAGGGACGTAAACTTGAAATGGGTTAGCACAGTATGTGCACTAGGAATCCAAAGTAGCCATATTCATCCTACAACTAAGAAAGACACAACACTGAAAGTAAATTGCTTGGAAGGAAACAACACATAATTGACAATTGGATCTCCTTTAATTAGTGCACCTCCTAAGTCACCTCTCATGATAGGACCTCCTAAACCCCCTGGCCATATCTTAAAATTTTCCAAGGAAAATCACTAGTGAGAATCTGGCATAACAACCAAGGTATCACATAGTTGCTCACACATATAAAATTCCTCAATGTAGTGGTAAAGAGTATGATCTTGTTGAGAAACTTTGTTGTACTCCAACAAAAATATCCCTTTGGGATTTGATTCAAACATCACCTACATACAATAGGATGCTCCAAGAGGTTTTCTAGAAGACTAATGTCCCATATTTTGTTAGATCGAATGATGTAGCCACCTTATTTGATTGTATGCAAGTGACAGTCAGATATTGCATTCCCTCAACATGAATTACCCTCACTTGAGATCCAAAATAAATATGAGGCCCTAATTATAAAGGTTATCATTAATGAAACTAGAGTTATCCATACTCTCATTGACAATGGAGTGGGTCTTAATATTTACAGCATTGACCTCCTAGATAAAATTGGTGTGGACATGAATCTCATAGAACCCAATGATGTTAATATTTGTGGCTTTGACAATGCTAATAAGCAATCATTAGAAATGATCACATTACCCATTGAGGTTGGGCCCGTAATTTTTCCTACTCCTATCCATATCATGCTAGACCCTCTTTCATACAACCTTCTCCTAGGTAGATTGTATATTCATGCCATGAAGGGAGTTTTGACTACTCTCCACTGTGAGATAAAGTATGAATATAATAACAATATTTACATGGTTAAATAAAATGAATAAAGTTATAATTCACAAGTGCAACATGATCATAACACCTCCAACTCTCTTAATACTTTGTTTCTAACTTCAAAAGTGGAACCTATACAATTTGATGGCAATCCTAATTATCTTTCACCTACCACAAAACTCTCATACGATGATTGGGGCCATTAGATTTTACACCTTGTTTCAAAGGGGAGTCTAAAATCTCACCATCAAAGTCCAAAGAGTCAAGTCCAAATAATGATCCTACCAACAATTCATCTTCAAACACATGTTTTGGGGATGATTAGGGTGCATTAGATTTTACATCCTCCTTTATGGGAGAGTACAAAATCTCACAATCTAAACCAAAACAGTCTTGTGTCTCCTTCACTCCACTTGGTTCTATATCAAAAACATCACCCCATGGCAGTGATGGGGGCTCTTCGACTCTCATCCCCCATGAGAGGAAGATGTGTAACTTTAAAAAACTTAAAAAGGATTTGCATGTCCGAGAAGAAGCCAATATCTCTTAGAAGCATATAGATAAAATATCTTCATCTGAGTTGGAAGCATGCTATGGTCTTGGATACAAAATTCTTTCTAAACATGGATGTAATGAAAACATGAAACAAAATGATAGGGATAAAGTGAATTCTATAATTTACTTTTCCAAACAAGTTCTAGGTTTCCAACCTTCATCTCTATCTTCATCTAATGTTTTATCTTCTACTATATGTATGACATGTTGTGATAAGAAAGAAAGCTTTTCTTCACAAGGGAAAGAAATTTCCCCTACTATTGATCAAGAGAATATCTTTTGGAGGCTTCTCAAATCTCGCTTGATTACTCTTCCTCCAAGAAAATGAAAGAAATTTTACAACCAAAACTCATTTTGTGCATATCATCAAGTGCATGGTCATTCTACCAATGAATGCTAGGCCTTGAGTAATCGAAAACAATAAATTAAGGATTGTGGTGCTCTTCCATGTGTTGATGCACCTAATTCCTCTAATCAATAATTATCTTCATCCTATCATGTTGCTCCTCACTATGTGGCATTTGTAGCTTTATGTGCTTTGCTCATTTTTATTCATGGTGGTACAATATTAAGTGCAACCATATTTTTCATGACAACAAAATGATAGTCCTTGGTGTGGTTGTCCTTGTCTCTACACTTGGGGGGGAAAGGATAACTAGTTTTGGGAGGTGTGCATTCTTTTCAAGGATCCCCTCTTCCCTCTTTCTCCTTAGATTCCAACATAACAAGTTTGTTGACATTTTAAGGGGGGCATACATTACCCCTATCCATTTCGTCTTATGATATTTGACCTATTGACATACCCCTTTTGGCAGTGGTGTTGTTTGTAACACCCCCTAAGGCATGGTTATCAATTAGTTCCCCACGACGTTAAAATTTATGCACCCCCTGAGGTGAGTTTTATTCATCCCCCGCAACGTTCAAATTTATGCACCCCATGAGGTGAGTTTTGTTTGTCCCCCAAGATTTTAAACTTGAGCACCCCTTTTTAACATGGTTGCCTAGCATAACACAACTTGCTTTCCAGTGGAGCCGTGTGTTCATGAGTGATTTTATATCCTTGTGAGAGCATCATTTTGTTATACAACACATTCAATGGATGACATTTGGTATTTGACACAATTTATGGCTGAGGTCTCTTTGCCTTACCGACTCAAATCTTTTAGTACCAACCTTGTGTTTTGTTGTATGTATTTTATGTGTCTTCTTCGTGTTTAATTTGTGTTTGCTTCGTGTTTACATTGTGTTTGTTTTTATTTCATCATCATCTTTATGTTCCATCATGTCATGCATTTTCATAGTGTATGCTTTGTGTTTTCCAACATGTATGTTTGTGTATGTTCTCTTACTGGATTTCTTTTCATACATGTGTGTGTTCCTTTTTGTGCTTATGGTCTTGCCATAGGATCTTAGATTATGGGGGCTTGCGCATCCTCCCAGATCCTTTGTCATCCTATCTCTTCAAAATTTGGATAATTGGACCCCTCTTGACATAGATTTTATACTTTAGTGTGTGTTTGAGCATAAGTTCATACTCTCACTAAAGTGGGGGCTAAATATAGCGTTGTAAATTATCATCCTTGAAAATTTCACACAAGATTTTTCTCCCCCTAAATTATTGAGCCTAATTGGGTCCCTTATTTACTAAAACATGCATTCTATATCCCATGTGTATCACCTTTTTAGAAATTTCAAGCATTGAACAAATGCATCCAACAATTATTCCACCCCTGAAATTTAATATCTTGGAGAATAGGGCAAGGAACCATTCACCCTAGGGTGAATGGGTCCCCCTATTCTACTAGGGACCAATTTTTGATATGTTGGAGTGGGCATATTAACAATCAAAATTCAAATTGTAAATGTTAGCTATTAGGATTTAATTCTCAAGAAATTAGAGAAATGCCTATAAATACTTAGTTATTGCATCATTTGAAATCTAACAAGAAAAATATTGGTGACATTATGATCAAGAGCACTATCAAGCAAGTCAAGAGAAATATTTTAGAGCTTTATTGGGTAAAATCACAAAGTTGTGTCACACTTTATAAAGGAAATGACCTGATCCAACTTTTAAACATGAATCACTAAAAAGTAGCATATATGTTTTAAATTTTGAAATGATGTAAACTAGTAAAATATGTATTTTTTAATATATTTTATGTTTGTATTTTAAAAAATATATATATATTTTAAACTATTTTAAAATAAATTAACACTATAATTTAGTTGCTGATAAAATGCTGAAAAATAAAGTTGCATGAGACATCAAACTTTTTATAGCAAATTTATTTTTTGTTCTTTCAAATTTTTTGTGTGTATTTATAACTTGAAACTTTAGTGCATGGATATATTTTTTTTCCAGTTTTGATTAATATATATTTTTAAATAAATATTAAAATGTGCATGAATAAAAAAAAAATTGTTTCCATTTGACGCTAACTTTCATATTAAATATTTATCTAAAATGGAAAAAAATTATACCATCTTGAAATAGATTCTTTTATCTAGTGCATCATATTTTTTTCAACTTTTTTAATAAGTTTTAGTATTTTTCTTTGGCATGGTAATCAACCTAATATTTTGTGTTGATAAACATCTTTTAGTAAAAATAAAAATAAAATATAAATAATAGTCAAACTATTAAAATAAATATATTTTTGAAAACTATACTTATGGATCTACAAAAGGGTATTTATATATTTTAAAAAAAATGTTATTTACATTAGTAGGAGTTATTGAAACTTCAAGTTTTTCAAATAATTTTATTTTTTTGGTAAATTGGACTCAAAATGGTGCTCCATATATTTTTAGCCAGCAATTTTAGTTGAGAAAGTTGTGGAAGTATCTAACTTAGCTAGAATGAATGTTACTAGATCATATGTTTGACCAAAATTGATTTTTAGTTAGAAATACTTAAATTAAGTTGTACTGATAAGTTGGCTAAAAGTGTGACACATATTTGTGCTTTTATTCTATTGCAACAATTCAAGATTCTAACATCATGTAAAATTCTATGTGAGTTTATGAGTGTTCATGTTATCATTGTTTTATGAAGGCTAATACTTTTGTAGGTCTCCAAACTATTCAAGAAAATCAAGCAAGCGAGATTCAAGACCTTGAAGTGATGTGTATGACTTAAGTCCTTCAAGGAAGCCATTGAAGGGTGGTGAGTTGTAGAAATTTATGATTTCATCATTCCTTCCTATCCATTATCATTTTATCATTGACATTGCTATTGTGGAAGTGGAAACACCTACATGAGGTTTGATCGAGATAAACCCCTAAATGGCCCAACATTTTCCCTCTCTTTGTATGTGCAATTTTTAGGTTGGAAGAGGATTAAAGGAATCTTGAAGATAAATTGCTCATTGTTGCATTTGAAGCCCTACACCTTGTCAACTAACGAAAACTCACCTATAAAATTATTCAGCAGTGATCCAAAAACTTTGCAAGTTGAAAAGTTGAAACGAAGATCTCATATCTGTCATAAGGGGAACCAAAAAACAAAGCAAGAGAGGAATACAAGGACTCATTTTCCCTAGGGTGAATAAGTCCTATTCACACTAAAACCAGAAATTTTGGGCAGGTACACAGTCCTCTACACTTTCTAGATTTGCTTGCAAATTGTTGTTTCAGTTTGTGCATTGTCAGGATCTTGCAAATTTCATATTAGGGCACATAATTGAATTAGGTTAATCATATAAAATCAATTCCAGACCATTTCTAAGGCTCAAAATGATGCATATCTAGGTTTGATTGACTCACCTTCATGGTGGAAATTTGATCTAAACACCTTGTTTATTTGCATCCTAATGTACCTTTGAAAAAGCATAAAAAATAATCCTAGGTTTTATGCACAAAACTTAGGGTTCCCTTTTTCTTATGTTTCAATACCAAGCAAAGAAAAATGTTCAAGAAGCCTTTGAAAGGATTTTTGTGCTTATAGAGGGGGTTGCTATTCAAGAAGAATAGATTCAACCTCCTTCTTTATAGGCCGATATGGAATGTAAGAGACTGATTGGGCTTCCAACCTTTGTACTTAGGCAAGCAATAGTTTCATTTTATCCTCATTGGAAACAATCTACTTTGCAAAACATTATTCATGCTACCTTCTTTGGACCTCCATTTGTTGCTCATATCTATACTAACATCCATCTCTTTCTAATGAATATGAGTTTGATGGACATGAAGATCTTCTTGATATGAAAAATACTCCTATTGATGCTGGTAGGCTTCATAAGCCAACTCCTCCTACTTCAAATTGAATCCTTGTTGTTTCTTGATATCACCCAATCGCCTATTGAAGTCTAGAAATATGCTTTTGATGTCACTAGTTTCCATATCATTAACATTTTGGGGTTGACTATGAAATTAATAATGTTGGTTTGGCATAAAATGGCTTCTTGAGGTTGAGTAAGATTATGAGCATGCTGATTGGGAATGTAATGAGCCTTTTGGTGTTGCTGAAAGGAAGGTGTAGGCTACCAAGAAGGCTGAGAAGGAATGGGTGGAAGGAAAAAATATTGAGCGTGTTGGTCACTTCCTATAGTAAAGGTATTTGGGCTAAAATTAATTGCATTCTCAGTTTGATATGATTGATAATAGGGTATATGAGTAGAAATTTCATGAAATAGAGGTTGAAACACATATTGTCCATGAATCTTTGACATGTTAAAACATAGGGAGAGCTAGAAAACTTTGTAAATATTTTAAAATAAGAGAAGAGGTCTACTGAACTAGAGATAATGGGTAAATAACATTAGAGTGACCCAAAATGATGCAGAGTTGTCAGGTGCTATGATTGCCTCTTCAAGGTTGCAACTATTGAGAAACACACCAATATTCTAAGTAAAATAAATTTAAGGCTTATTAGCTTGTCCTATCAAGCATGCAAAAAATTGTTGTCACATGAAATTGCACCTTGATGAACATTCCAATGAAAATGAAAATAAACTCAAGATATGGGGACCTTGCAGTTGAGGTTAGATCTTTGGAGTAGGTCGACTTCCTTTTCTAAACTAGGTGTAGGTATTTTGGTCTAACCCAACACATGAAATCCTATCGCTAGTTTTAATCTACCAGCTCATGGAGGAAAAGGGAGAGAAATAATTACATAAAAAGGGAAGGGGATGTGATACACCTAAACTATATTTTTTTCTTCTTACTTGTGATTGCATAATACATCAATAAAAATAGTTAGAAGGACTTACATAGTTCTCTATTCTACTAGTTTCTAGGGGCACATATGGAGGTTAGGGTTTGACATGATACTAGAAGGAAATAAATATTCACAACTAACACCTATAAATGTGATTAAAACAACACATAGACATAGAAAATGGTAAAACAAACTAATACATGAAGGTAAGAGAGATATACACAACACATCCAAAGGGGTGAAGAGGTAAAAGGACAATTCTCATTAATACAAAGGCATAAGCTTGTTTATAGTTACAAAATGCATAGAACTACAATGTTTGTTAGAGACACTAGAAGAAATTTTTTACAATGATCACAAAAGTGCCTTATATCATCCACAAGTCATAGGAGCAGATAGGGCATATGATTGGGAGAGAGACCCTAGCCAAAAATCCTGCAAATCAGGTGCATACATATGGACCTCAAATCTTAAGCTAGAATCCCACCATAAAGGCCCTAACACCATAGCCATACTTTCACATTGATGAGTACGTGGATGAAGGATAGAAACCCCCATAAAATCTGTAGTAAAAAAATCAATTAGGTATGGACCTTTAGAAAAAGGTAGTCTACAAATAATTAATGAAGCATGGGTCTTGCTTTTTCCACTTGTACTTATAGAAAAATACATCTTAGAGCCTCAAGAATTGAATCTTCTAACAAATAGTTGCTTCTTTCATTACTAATTTTTGCATGAATGAGGAGCATCTACTATCCATTCTTCAAGTTTCAATTTGGGTCATTGATCTTCAAAAATGTGGTAAGATCAATGATTCTTAACTGTTTTGATCAAATTTGAAAATTCTTGATTTAAGGGAGTTGACATGCTTTGAAAATTAAGACCAATGAGGATAATCCATGTCACCCTTGCCTTTCCATGTCATCCACATGTGCCCATGAAATACAGAGCTTTGAAAAGGTGAGATATGTCAATGATTGTGGCATTGATAAGGCCATGTGTCACTTTTCCATGAGTCTCGTAGCTTGAAATGGGACCCACCTCATCGAATGGGAAGATGCATGGAACCAATAGAAGAAAAGGTTATGTGTCTCATTTTCGTGATTCCACTACTAATACCGGGGCCTACCTCATTGGACCCGTAGACTTGCAAAACCAAATAAAATTCCTCTAGGTGTCACCTTTTCTGTGAGTCCATAGCTATCACTTCCTTCCACAACTAGGAGCCTAAAGAAGTGAGAAAACTAATAAAAACCCACCAACTATTGAAGAATGGACCTCACAGAAAAGTAATATGTTTGGAATACTTAAGTTATTTAATTTTGCATGTGCGGGGAACCTGCCAGGTTGGTAAGCTAGGCTTAGGGGCTAGTTAAATAATTAAGTGGAAGGCTTGGGCAAGGAACTAATTTGTAGGTGACTAGCCAAATAGGTTAATGAAGAAATAGAAATAAATTACACACCTGACCTTAGAGTTTATCTAAGGTTTAAACAATTTTGCAACTTTTCATTTTGACAACTTTTGTACCTTTTGAGGTTTGGAACGAGTAGAGAGCTAGAAATTTGGAAAAGTGCTACGAGTTAGGCATCCTTTTGAGATTTTTCAAATGTTCACTTGACTAAAGCTTGTAAAATGGGTAATAAAACTACCAGAGGGATACTTAAGCATGATAAACCCATTAAGATTTCTTGAATTGATTATAATTGATGGAAAAAAAGTGGTGGCACAAAGTGACAATAAGTAGGAATAAAAGATTTTGAAGCTTCAAGAAGAATGGGTCATGCATGGCTTGTTTGGAGTTTTTGATGCTTTATGGAATTTAGTTTTGACACCTAAGAATGAAACAACTAGACTACTCAAGCATTGATGGGAAAGGACAAGAAATCAAACTCAAAAAGAAGGTGAGAATCCATAGCCCCTTTGGGAGGAGGATTGGTGCTTCTTAAATAGGTTGATATGTCCCTATCATAGTCATGGTTGGGGAAGGTAATTGATATTCATATTCATGATTGGGGGAAGAACTCAAGAGGGATAAGTGGTAGGTGCAATCACAACTCAATTAGACTCCTAATCATAGGACACACTTGAGGATCATAAATAGTCAAAATTCATGGATTATGTGTCAACAAAACAAGAAAGGGTCACCCCTTTCATTAGGGTGGGTTTCCAAATCTCTTGGGAATAAAAACTTAGTTTCAAATGATGGTGGGAATGCACAAACTAAGTACGTGGTTTACAAGGATAGTGAACACGTGAGGAAGGTTCCTAAAGACATAAGGAAACTTCCATGAGAGTCAAAAAGGTAGAGACAATTATCCACACCATGTTAGTCATGAGCAAAGCCATCAAATCATCATTGAAATGCCTACCATGCCTATGCAATTTTGGGCACTTACAAAATCCACACATATAAAAGTGATTTTTATTTTCACAAAAAAACTTTATTAGAATATTTGATTTGTATATGCGTACATAATCTTTGTACTCCTTGATGGCTAGAACATGTTTGCTTCACTTTCTAGAACTTGTATTTGTAAAATAGGCAATATTGTTGAACAACCTTCAAATGTTTTCTAAGTGAGAATTCTCTCCTTTTGTTAAACCTTTAGAGATCCAAATTAATGATTTGGATGAATGATCAAAAGTGCAAGCTATTGTGTACTATGCCATAAGGTAGTTTATTGCTAAGTGTAGATGTTGCTGCAAAATGATGTAATGCTATATTGTTTGTTGGATATATCTTGCAATCAAATGAAGTAAAAGTGACTTAGGGCTTATCCTTTCATAGAACACACTAGCACACAATTTAACATGTTTCACGCTCAAGTTAGCGAGTAACAACTAACACAAAGAAAATTGACATGGGTCTACATTTAATTTTGAATTTAAAATTTCTAGTTCATTTGCATGTAACAAATCCGACCTAAGATTAGCTTTACACTTGCAAATTAAATCTAAGATGAAAAATAGATAGTAACACAAATCAAAATCGATCATTAAAAATATGTCCATTTTAAAAAAAAAAATATTTGACTCGCATTAATCATTATATTAATGACAACTTAATTACAATAAATCATTATATTCCACTCAACTTAATTTCATTAAAAAAACATTAAAAGTTATTGTTAAAAAACATTAAAAGTTAGTCCAAAAAACCATTGGAAGTTATAATTGTAATCATTATATCAAAATCTTATCTTTAATTGGATGTTCGATCAAATATCTTTGTCGTTTGGATTAAATTACAAGGAATGAAATGACCAACCCAAAGAGCTCCCACTTAGATTTTGTGAATAAAATAAGAGATTGTGTGCATGTAATCATAACGCATTAAAATATAAGTATTCGATTAAAGTCTATATAATATTCAAACGTAGCTTTATGGGCACGAATTGCGATATTCACTAGTGGTGGGCCAAATGTGATTTAAGATGACGTAATCATAGACAATGACCTATGAGTTTAATTAAATAAATGCAATCAATACGTTACGTATATATTTATAATAATGTATATATTAAACATAAGGGGGAGGATATTTATTTTAAAATCAATGATAGAAGAAATATTATTGATAGTAATTCATTTGTTATTATTAGTCCCTCTCTTTTAAGGCGGGAGATTAATGTTTTCGTTGCACTCATGTCTATTAATGCATTCGTGGAAATCATGCTACTAAAGTTTATGCTATAGTTTGTGGGATTATTTTATTAATAGGGAATTTTGGTTTATTTTTTGTAATTTTTTGTTGGTATTTTCCTCGTGGTTTTGTATTTTTCTAATTGCAAATTATTTTCGGGGTAAGAAAGGGAAAAATTTAATCAATTCCTAATGTTTTGTTGCTATTGAAAACATTTCATGACTTTGTAATGTTACACCTGAGTTGGCCTAATGGTGGAGAACTTGTACTCTTGAAAGAGAGGTCACAAGTTGAAATCCTGCAGGGGGTAAGGTATGTACACCTCATATTGTGGAGCACGAGTTAGGTGCCTCCCTCATATCGGGAGTACGAGGAGTCCCATATACTATAAACCATTTGTAGATCCAAAAACAAACCGCTTGGTATCGTGGACTATAAAAGGACCTTTCCTTTCCTTTCCTTGATATAGTTGTGTCTTTGCACCCAATGTTTGTGTCTTTGCAAGTCCTCAAATTAGGGAGCTTACTGCCATTACCATCATAATTATCACTTGTTTTTCCCTTTTTGTAAAGGCTGAGGATGGCTATTGTTGAGTTGCAACAACAATACAATAATCTTATCAACTTTCTTTATGACGAGGTTAAAAATTTGGTTTCAATACATATTTTTCAATTGTTCAATATTTTTACTTTCATTTCCTCACTGTCTTTGCAAGTCCTCAAATTAGGGAGTTTACTGCCATTACCATCATAATTATCACTTGTTTTTCCCTTTTTGTGAAGGCTAAGGATGGGTATTGTTGAGTTGCAACAACAGTACAATAATCTTATCAACTTTCTTTATGACGAGGTTGAAAATTTGGTTTCAATACATATTTTTCAATTGTTCAATATTTTTACTTTCATTTCCTCACTTGTGTGAGATCTTGAATAGTGATACTTTGTGATAATCTTCTACCTTGATAGGAAAGCACAATAAAACGTATCTGGGTTGTGTTGTAGGGATTTCTGGATGAGCAATATAGTTAGCTAGAGTAGTTGCAGGACGAAAGCAATCCTCATTTTGTGGAGGAAGTAGTTTCCTTCTTTTTTTATGACTCTCTAAAATTGCTCCACAACTTAGAGAGAACGTTGTATGTTATTTATACTTGTTCTCTAATACGCTTCACATTGTTCTTGAAATAATCACAATGTTATATGATATTACTCAACAAACTAGATGCTTATTTGTTATGATTTCAGTAAAGTTGGGGAAGACAGTTAAATGGTTTATATAAGGATTTCATGCTAAAATGCAAGAATAAGGAATCAGTGGATTACAAAAAGCTAGATGCTTATTTGCATCATTTCAAGGGTAGTAGCTAAAGGCATGCAAATTTTTCTCTATCATTGTTCTATATATAGTTGTTGTGGATTTGTCTAATGGCCTGAAGCATTTTAATTTTGAAATTCAAGCAACAATCATACTTTTTAAATAAAAAATCAATTGTTGTTGCTAAGCATTTAGATTATGTATGTTTTGTTTTGAAATGAACAACGTAGGGGCACAAAGAGTTAAGAACATATGCATCACACTTCATTCCTTCTGACAAGATAAAATGAGAGTTGGGTAGATCCATTCTCCATTCTTGAAGTATTTTCTCTCAAAAAATTCGTAAAATCTATTGATCATTTGTTTGCGTTTGTGTTTTCAATTTTCTTTAAAAATAGATGCTTGCAGTGTCTACAACAAGTGAAGCAAGAGTATTGTCTTTTCAAGGGCAAGCTTAAAGATATATTTCAGGCAATTATCTCAGTAGCAATGCTAGTTAAAATTTCCACAAGACTACACTTGAACAAAATCTTAAATACTAGCTGCTAGTCAACATTTAATATTGTTTTTGTTTTGTAGTGAAGTCCTAGAACTGGCTTTGGTTTAATTGCAGATGGAGTGACAAGTCCTAAGAGTAGGTGGTTAATCAGTAGGGCATCGATATTTTATGATTTCTAATTGTACAACCCATAATGGTGTTATAGTGAAGGTTTTGGATTCCTTTCAAAATCTTTTTCTTAAAGTGTTTATCTAATAAAAATAAAGCATGTTAATGTCAGTTTATTGTTTCTTGTTAACAATAAAAAAGTCTATTATTATCTATTTATTTTAATCAGCTTGATATTCAAGTTGGAAAGAATGTCCACGAAATTTGATGATTTGTGGACCTTTTTCAATTTTAAGTTATATTTTATAGTTTTAAAATTGGTTGGGTTGAAGAATTTGATTTGTTATATTTTATATAATTATAAATGGTATTCTAAATTACAAATATTTATGAAGATTATAATATATTATTATTTAAGATGTTTTGTAGTAATATTATGGAGTTTTATGATCATGGCACAAATTTAAGCTTTTCCTCTCAGCTCTCAGTACAAATAAGTGGATTATTTTCTGGCTTTTGTTTTTAGCTTTAAAATGTGAGAGTTTATGCTATCTTTATTTAAATAATATATTTTCAGTGGTTTGAACCTTCACCTATTTTAAGATTATATGGTTTTCCCAAAATTTCATGATCACAATGTATTATTTTATCATTTTGTTTTGCCTATTTTAATGTATCCTTAAGCATTACCTTTGGTCTTTTTCCTCATGGTGCATCTAGTAGCATGGTTTAAAATGTTGGAACCTAATATTTCCAAACAATTAGTGCCAAAAGAACATTGTCATTTTCTCTTCTATTGTTTAGATTCAAATTATATACAGATACAGATTCAAAACATATGCAGATAAAGTCATTGCACTAATGTAGTGATGTTGTGATAAGTACAATAGTGCTTCATTCTTAATTTACTTAATACACATGATTGAAAAAACACATTTAATTCAATTATCTCCATAGGTTCCATTTGTTTTCCTTAAGACTTGAATTTGTTGAGTCTTTTCATATATGCCATAAGAGTTGAGTTTATCTTGCTAGGAAATTGCCCACGGTCATAAAATATTCATTTTTTTATAAAAAATCATAGTAACATTCTGTCGAGCAATATTCATAGATTTCCTACAAATATAACTTGGAACAAACTTATCACCTGTGTCTTCAGATGTGGCTTGTTTCTTCTAAAGCTCATCATCAAAAGCTTTATTAAACACCAAGGTTGTACTGAGGAATTACCAAAGGACCCATTGTCTAGATTTACATGTTATACTGATATAAATGGTTCATACAAAATCCAATATGACTAAAATTAAATACAACTTACAACATTCAACAATACTTGTAAGAAAAACTAAAGAAATGAGATTGTTTGTAAAATTTATAGATTTAAATTACTTTTCCACCCCTAATGCATTGCCATTTGTTGTGAATAGGAAGAAATCTTTTAGTAATGGGAAATTTGAGAGCTTTCCATTTTGTGGTTGTGATTATTATGATTATTCTTTTATGCTCCTCCTCTCGATTCAACAATAACATTACCAACTTTGTCATTACTAAAAAATCTTCTCCTATTCACAATAAAGGGCAATGCATAAGAAATTTTGCATGTACTTTTTCCAATGGGGAAAAGAAATGGTGAAAATGAGAAGCCCACTGGTACACTACTTTTGGGTTTTGCTCAAAAAAATAGAAACCATATACATTCAAATCAAAATTTAGACTGCAAGTGCTGGTTTCCCAAATATCTGACTGGAACCCACATTTTTGCTCATGGTTTAATTTTCTTGTTTCACTAGCATTTTCTATAACTTTCTGCTTAATAAAATATATCGCCCATTCATCTTTAATGTCATCCCATGGATTTTATCAACATTCCTTGCAAAAATTAAAGGTTAAAGCTTTGGTACTGGATCATGGGCTTGATTCAGGTGAGAGCATACTTCCTTGAGGCATTTTGCTGAGCTCATGCCTTTTTGGTTTCACTGATTTAGAGGAATTTACAGATCGTGTACCCCTATTTATGGTTCCAAATTTTTCATGCATGTCTAACAAGGCAATTGGAAGTGTAACATCTGACAAAATCCTTTTCCCACTATGCTTTGATGGATGGCCATATCTTGTTCCAAAACTCCCATTTTAGCAAAGGTGGGGAGGATGCTAGCAAAGGTTGTCAAGTCTAGCTTTACACCTACCAATTGCATTAGCTTGAAAATTTCTAAAGACCTTTCACCAAGTCCATTTTATGCATATTTTGTAACCATTGCAGTCTATGAGACCACATCTCTGAGACATTATGTCAAACAATTCACTTGCCTTGTCTATGCTTCTAAATTTTGCATACACGTCTACTAGGGCAGTTGTAACTACATCTGACAATATTTTTTTATCCTTTATGCTTTGATGGTTGCTCATACCCTGTTCCAAAAGATCTTGCTTTGGAACAGGCAGGGATGATGGTGACAAAGGTTGTGGAAATTGGCTTAACAACTGGCAATTGATTTGCTTGAAAGTTTCAAAAATCTTTTCAAAAATTCCATTGTGTGAATATCTTGTAATCATTTCTTTAGGCATTTTGTAAAACAGTTCATGCGCCTTGGCTATGTTTCCGCCTTTTACATACATGTCTACCTATAGAATTTATTTGGAAGGAGATGTAAAAAAATTACAAAGACATGTTCACACAACAAAAACATTACAAAATGACGCAAATTTTTCCTCCCTTCATTTATGATTCGCTGGGCTCACAATTTCTAAATGTAAATAAAAAATCACGGGAAAAAAAATATCGAGCCAATCAGAAATTCGGAAAAACCACCAAGAATGTCGCTTTAATAAAATAAATGCCACATACCATAGGATAAACAAATATATCTGTAAGGAAGCTAAGGTAGCGGAACAACTTCCTACACTAATCTTGAGAGGAAAATAATGCAAAACTTTTACAGATCTTTAACAGTTAAGAAAACTTAAACATAAATATCATGCATACCACAACACAGTGATTTACATGGGGAAAACCCCTTCGGGAGAAAAACCCCACACTCCAAAAGCCGCCTAATATATTATTCAGTAAATCACAAAGGCTACAATATACTTCAAGAGTAGGCTTCTCACAGGAGTATCACCATTCAAAGATCAACAGACAACACCATCGCTATCAGACTCTCAGAAATCATCACAATCTCTACCACAATCGTAATATAATGCCCTCATAAAATAGAGTTACATTCTACGGCAAGACAAGCCAACAAAATATCTGCCATTAGATCTAAAAGCTAATAAAAAATAGTCTAGATTTATAATATATCCTTTATTTAATGTATCTCGGTCATTCTAGAAGTTTCCTAAAAAAGTTAACACGCTCACATTTCACTCTGTGCTGCCATTGTATACACTTATCGGTGTAACTAAGAAACATATATATAAATATATATCCATCCTATCAACAATAAACTGCATATAATTGCAAGGTTGAGACACATTTTCCCAACAAATCTCCCACTTTTTGAACACTTTGCAAGAGCAACATGAGGGTGTAAACATCATCTCTTTAATTGCTAGGGGACAAAAGGTCCAAAGTCTCTGAACACCATATGAAATTCTTTGTGCTCACATGCTTACGTAAAGAATCAACAACATTCATCAAAGTCTCTACCTTAACTAGCTTCACCCTGCCATCTTCGACCATATCTCTAACAAAATACTACTGGACATCAATGTGCTTGGTCCTGGCATGAAATGTCGGGTTCTTGGCTAGACATATTGCACTATGACTGTCACAATAAATTATCACTGCACCTTGTTTTATACCAATATCTTAACACAGTCTCTTAAGCCAAATGGCTTCTTTACAAGCATGAGTAGCTACCATATACTCTACTTTAGTAGTGGAAAAAGCAACCAGAGCCTATTGCTTACTCATCCAGCTAATTGCACCACCAAATAAAGTAAAAACATAAGCACTGGTGGATTTCTTGCTATCAACATCACCTGCTTTGTCTGAATCCACATAACCATGAATATAAAGAGAAATCTCATCTCCATTCATACTATTATGATAGCATAAGGAATAGTCTGAGGTACTTCACAAATATCTGAAGACTCTTTTAATTGCATCCCAATGAAATCTACCAGGATTAGACATATATCTGGAAAGAACTCCCACTGCTTGGGAAATGTATGGTCTAGTACAAACCATAACATACATCAAACTTCCAACTACACTTTGGTGAGACACTCTACTCATGTCTTCCATCTCTGATGGAGATGTAGGATAATATGAAATAGATAACTTTGTTCCAATTGAAACAGGAACACACAATGGTCTAAAATCCTGCATATCAAACCTCTGTAAAATTGAATTCACATACTTACTTTGGCCAAGCCATAAATTTATGTTCACTCTATCTCTTTTAATTTCCATCCCAAGAATGTGTTTAGTTGCACCAAGATCTTTCATTTCAAATTTAGCAGCAAGTTGAGATTTCAGTTCTAAAATCATACCTTTCCCTTTGCCAATAAATAACATATCATCAACATATAATGCAATAAACAGGAAATGATCACCATCAATTTTATAGTAAACACAATGATTTGATTTAGAACACTCAAATCCCAAACTCAACACGTATGTGTCAAATTTTTGGTACATCCTAGGACTTTGTTTTAAACCATACGAATATTTCTTCAATTTCCAAACCAATTTGGTTTTACCTTTCACCTTGTAGTGCTATGGTTGTGTCATATAAATATCCTCCTCCAAATCAAATGAAGGAAAGCAATTTTCACATCCATTTGCTCAGCCTTTAAATCAAAATCAAAATCAATAATAATAGAAAGCAAAAATCTAATGGATGTCATTTTTGTAACAAGAGAATATATCTTACCATAATCAACACCCTCAACTTGAGAGTAACCCTTCACAACCAACCTTGCTTTGTATTTCTCAATACTTCCATATGAACCAATCTTTTTTTTGAACACCCATTTACAACCAACAGGTTTTCGTCCTTCAGGCAATGGTACAAGATCCCATATATCATTCTTTTTCAAGGATGCCATTTCTTCATCCATAGAAATCTTCTAGGATTTCACATCATTCATACCTAGTGCCTCTTCTACAGATCTGGGTTCATCGATGTTATTATTCAAAGAAAAAATACATCTCCAATCATTAGGTGAATACCTTTCAGGTGGTTATCTATTCCTTTTAGACCTACGAATAGGTTGAGTTGGAGGTTCTTCCTCCTCTTTTGAAGATCCAGAGCTAGATGAGCTCTCCTCAACTTCTTGTCTATCCTTGGGCTTCGATTCAAATTTCTTAGGTGTAGGAGGAAATTGAATCACATCTTCTTGTTTACTTTGTTTTGGCTGTAATGTAACAAAAGAAGGCTTAGTTTATCTAAAAATCATACTTCTAATATGTATTACCTTTTGTGAAATAGGATCCCAAAGATTGTATCCTTTCACACCATAATTGTATCCAATGAAGATACATTTCACAGCCTTGTTCTCCAACTTTTTTTGCTTCTCCTTTGGCACATCTGCATATGCCTCACAACCAAAAACTCGAAGATGTCTTAACGAAGGCTTGTGACTCGACCATGCCTCTATAGGCATCTTATCAACAAGAGCTAATGTAGGAGACCTGTTAATCAAGTAACAGGCAGTGGCAATAGCTTCAGCCCAAAACCTTTGTTCTAGACCAACACCACTCAACATACTCCTAGCCTTCTCCACTAATGTCCTGTTCATTCTTTCTGCAACTCCATTCTATTGTGGAGAATGTAGAGTTGTCTTCTATCTATGAATACCACAATCTTTAAAAAATTATCAAAATCATTAGAGAAAAATTCATCACCATTATTAGTCCTCAAACATTTTATATTCTTTCCAATCTGCAACTTAACCATTGCTTTAAATTATTTAAATCGACTGAAAACTTCAAATTTACTCTTTAGGAAATATAACCATGTCCTTCTACTATAATCATCAATAAATGAAATATAATATGTGGATTTACCAATCGAAGGAACATCTACAAAACCAAACACATCAAAATGAATAAGATCCAATACACCACAAGATTTATGAGAACTCAAGTAAAATTGAACATGATTTTGTTTTCCATAAATGAAATGCTCACAAAAATCAAATTCAAGATTACAATCAGACATACCTTCAAAAAGGTTTTTATTTTTCAAGGTCCTTAGACCCTTTTCTCCAATGTGGCCAAGTCTATGGTGCAATAACATAGTTTTCTCTGTAGGTAACTTTGTCTCAGAAGAAAGAGCACCCTTGGGTACCCACAAGTCATGACCATTTGTTGAAGGTGAAACCATCACTTCTTCCATAGACTTGCTTTTCACAGAAGTACTATTGGACTCAGTAGTGCATGCATCAAGCTTATACAATGTGCCATATCTGACACCTGTATCAATCACCATAGCACCTCTGACCATATTACATCCTACATCAGAAGATACTACTTGCACATGGGCATCTTAGTTTTCTCACAAATAAAAAATTTCGTGCTAATCTAGGGATATGCAACACACCATTAATCCTTTTTATTCTACCATCATGAAATTTGATTTTAACTTTACCACAACCAACAATGTCTAAATGAGAATCATCACCCAAGTACACCTTACCTCCATCAAATTCTTCATATTCAGAGAACCAATCTCTATTAAAGTTCATATGGAAATATGCACCTGAGTCAATTAACCATGCATTATTACCTGCACGAGTTGCCAAAGCTGCAATGAATGCATCACCATATTCCTTCTCAGACTTAGAATCAAAATCAAATTTCTTCTTTGCATTCCTTACAAACATGCCCAGGCTTACCACAGTTCCAACAAATAACTTTAGACTTTCCAGGAGTTTTAAATCTCCCCCTGGACTTAGATTTGTCAGGCTTCTCATTCTTCTTACCTTTTTCCTTAGGTCTTCCATGAAAATTTAGGGCCTCCTTGGTAGTGATGGATACCTTCCTCATTTCTTCATAAAGCAAAGAACCCACCACATCTCCAGTCTTCAAAATAATAGAAGTACTCCCAATAGCCATAACAAGAGAATCCCACAAATCAGGAAAGTAACAAAGAAAGATCTGAAATTGCTCCTCCTCATCCATTTTGACACCAATTGACGCCAGTTGAGCCACCGACATATTGAATGCTTCTATGTGGTATGTGATTCGTCCACCCTCTTCCATTCTCAAGGAATACAACTTCTTCCTCGAGAAAATCTTATTCACTGAAGATTTGGCCTGATACATCTCACTAATCTTCTTCCATAGTTTCTATGCAGAGGTCTCCTCATGGACATTAATTAAAATAGTCTGTCAAACACAATCTGATTAGACCCTTGGCTTTATGGTCCATAACATCATATTGAGCAGCCTGAGTAGGATCTACAGGCCTTGAAACATTCTCATCAACAACATCCCGCATATCTCTATCTATCAAAAAATCCTCCATCTTCAGCTTCCACATTTCAAAATTATTTCCAAAAAATTTATCCACCTCTATTCTCCTTGATGAACTTGCCATATGAAAATTCCTGCAACAAGATCACAAAGTATATTTTGTACAAGCTCCACTCAAACCTAGATTAGTCAAAAAACCCAACAACCCGCAACTGAAACCAAAAGTGATTTGGCTTTGATACCACTTGCAAGGAAGCTAAGGTAGTTGAACAACTTCCTACACTAATCTTGAGAGGAGAATAATGCAAAAAATTTACAGATCTTTAACAGTTACAAAAACTTAAACAAAAATAAACATAAATATCATGCATACCATGACACAATGATTTATGTGGAGAAAACCCTTTCGGGATAAAAACCCCACACTCCAAAAGTCGGCCACTATATTATTCAGTAAATCACAAATATTGCAATATACTTGGAGAGCAAGCTTCTCATAGGAATATCACCACTCAGAGATCAAGAGACAACATGACTGCTATCAGACTCTTAGAAATCATCACAATCTCTACCACAGTCATAATACAACGCCCTCATAAAAAAGATTTACATTCTAGGGTAAGACAAACCAACAAAATATCTACCATTAGATATAAAACCTAATAACGAACGGTCCAAATTTACAATATATCCTTTATTTTAATGTATGTCGGCCATTCTAGAAGTTTCCTGAAAAAAGTTAACACGCCCACATTTCACTCTATGCTGCCATTGTATACACCTATCGGTGTAACTAGGAAACATATATATAAATATATATACATCCTATTAATAATAAACCACATATAATTGCAAGGTTGAGACACATTTTCCCAATAATATGATCGACTGGTGTCAGTACCAAGAAGCCTTAATACTAAAATTAGCTCATCAAAAACATTATGTTTAGCAAGTTCAAATTACCCATCATTGCATCATTTATATGCAAAATGTGGAAGCATAGACAATGCATAATGCATAATCAATTGTGCAAGCAGTAAAATGCAGTTTAGAACTTCATAGTTGCTTAATATCAATCTCAATTTTTTTGAGTTGTTGTTGCTTAACAATGTTGCATTGCCAATCCTTGAAAATAAAAAAAATGCCATGACAAGCCATGGACAAGGCATTGAACTGTTTGGAAAAATGCCTTAGAGAAATGTGGCCTCATGGTGTGGAATGCTATGAGAAGCCATGGAGAAGGCATTGAACTGTTTGGAAATATGCCTCAGAGAAATGTGGCCTCATGGTGATGGAATGCTATGACAATCCACATAGCATTCCATCACCATAAGACCAAATTTCTTTGAGGTAATTTTCCAAACAGTTCATTGCCTTGTCTATGCTACAAATTTCCATACATGCATACCAAAGGATTTTATCAAATAGTTCATTGTGACCAAAATGCATGTAGTTTGGATAAATTTTGGACTCATTCCTTATCAAAAAACCACAAACTGTAATGTTACGTAAGATAAATAACTATTAACTAGGAGTAGATGTCAATTGCATTTGCTTGTTATGGAATTCCATGAGACCACATTTATTTAAGGCATATTCCTAGACAGTTCACTACGTTATCTATGCTACCATATTTTTCATTTTAAAAACAGTTCATCTATAGCAAGTGTTGTTTGCGAATTAGACTATGTTTTGTCACTAGTAGACATGATTTTTATTATAGAAACAAACTACAGATGGAGAAGTTTTCAAGTAACTCCAAGTATTTTGGATTATTTATGATAGTTTTATTTTCAAGCAATTGCTACTCTATTTCAAAATATGTTTGGATGGAACTACCTAAAAGTTTCAGGGAATCAATGTTTTGGGTCAAATTTGAAAAAGCTAATTTCTTCCTTATGAATCACAAATTGTGACCTAGAAATGTCTTTGTTCTTAGGTGTAAGTTAAATTTGTTTATCATGACATATGAAGATCTAATATATTGATCTACCAGATGTTTTGTCACAATTCAAATAAATACAAATTCTATATGATCATTTGATGGTGATTCTTTCTTTAGTAGTTTCATTGGCAAGATGATTAAAATCTTATGGTTTATTGACAACAAGAAAACAAAAAAGTTTGTTGATTGAATCAATGTTCATACATATGGACATTCTAATGACTTATGTTGTCATTTACACAAGTTTTGAGATATATCAAGAGAAGTTGGTAAAGGCATTAAAAAATCATTTTGATGTCAAATTTCCTATATTTGATTGCGGTGAAAATCTTGCGGTAAGCATTGCCATATTAGATTTTGAGCATTATCAAACTCTGTGAACCATTTTTTAAAATCTGATAATGTCCGAGCTATAATCTAAATTCATATTATTAGTGATGGTTGATTGAGTCCTTCCTTTTTGGAGTGGACCAAAATTCATATCGAAATACTATTAATCTTAGATTGTTTAAGCTTTGGTTTTATAACTTGATGTTTGCCTATCTCAACTTTAGAGTATTAGTTGTCTTTATTAAGATGGTTTATCATAGTAGCAATTTTTTCTTAGGAATAAATCAGCAAACCAAAAGATAAAGATTGTTTTGATTGATTGTGATTTAACCGAGGAAAAAATCGATTAGGGTTACATACAAAAAATGAGATGGGGTGCTAGGGAAAAATATTGCTGTAGAAACAAGTAAAAATTTATGAAACCCTAATTCTTTGGACCAAAATATCACTAAAAATCATAGAAAATTGAGTTTTAAACAAGGGTTATGATCTTATCATGATTAATTTGTTAATTTATCCAAAAAATCTTGGTTATTTTCTTAGAAATAAAATCAAAGATTTTTTATTCAAAAAATTTGCAAATGTCCCAACTTGCGATTTCTGTATCTTTGGTGTATGTTTGATTTAAAAATATGAATGTGCCAAGAATGACAAACATAAAATTTTTTATCTCTTTTTGTGAAAGTTAAATTTTAGGTTCTTCTTTTATATTTTTCATTTCTTTGACAGTCTTCCATATAGATTTGTTTATCTACTCTTTCATCTTATTCTTGTATTGGATTTTTAAGGTGAGATCTTGAGTTATTATGTTATGTGCAACACATAAATTTCCCAAAGCTTAGCCTATGCAACATCCCACAGGAATGGTTCTCACATATTGAGCTATTGAAAGAACAAAAAACACATGCTGCACTTAGGTAAAGAAATGTCACACATATAATTCCTACAAGCCTTGGTTGATAAACAATTGAAGGCTATGTCATATTCCTTCGAGATGATTTTGCTAAGGATCCTTATCTTTTTGTAATGTCTTTTCTGTATTCCATGAGAGAACATCTTGATTTTCATGCACCTTTCAGCTAAATATTTTTTGGCATCATATAGGTCAAAGTGCAAAGTTCTTGCTTTGTATCTTAGTATGTGGTGATCCTGTAGTACGCCTTTTTTATTCGAATAAAAATGATTTGGTTAGATGCCATCTTTATTCTTATTAGAAGGTTAAGTGGATTAAAATTGATTATATTACCCTTTTTGAGTTTATTTTTAATGTGTTTATTTTCTTTCCAATTGATATTTATTTACATAAAACAACAAAGTTCGTACAAGAATTTATGGTGTTGCAACCATTATAATGCAAGATTTTCCTTTTCATTTTGTTGGTTATATTTTCCTTGAGAATTTTTCTTGAGTGATTCAAAAGTTAGGATCAAAGACAAACAACTAGTATCAAAGACAAACACCCTTTGACTCATAGGTTTAGCTTTACTTCTAAAATTCTTTGCAAACTATCTAGTATTTTCAAGGACATGTTTTCTTTTCAAATGCTCACTAGTTATGCTTCAATTGAATGTTCAGGTGCTTTTGTTTGATGTGATTGAACTATTTCTCATCTCATAAAATGTTTGCTCTTGCTTATATCCTAGCAAACATACATTTGCAAAAATGATATTACATGATCTGTAAATTTTTTCACACACTCATTAGCACAAATTTTGAACCAAATAAAGAGAGTGATGTTGTACCATCAGTTTACAAAATAGCCAATGTATAATCCTATTTATACAATGGTAACAACTCATTCTTTTAACTAGATTCATTTTATTAATCGTTGCAAGATTCCATGTGAGATCTAGTAATCATCATGGTGAAATAAATGATATAAATGTCTATATATTCAAGAAACAATTACTCTTAGGTACACAAGCCAAAGAGGTGACTTTGACAACAATATTGTAGAAGACTAATGTTTTTGGTGTTGCATATGTTATATAAATGGTGTTCATTTTGATCAGAGCAGCTGTTTCAACTCCGTCTAGTAGGTATAGTTTATAGCAGGTTAGTTGAAAGGAACAAATTTAGAGACTTTACAAAATAGCTTTCTACTATAAGCCACAAAATATTATTTTCTGGCCCTCCAGGTTTGTTATCGTTTTTAATATTTTTTGTACAAGCTTGAACAATGATAGTGGTTACTTGGAACATGATTGTGATTGCTAATGTATTAATTGACATTCTGATTTAACTTCTATTGTCATTTAGATAGGTTATGAGATATATCAAGACAAGCTGGTGAAGGCATTAAAAAATCATTTTGATGTCAAATTGTTTATATTTGATTGCAGTGAAAAGCTTGTTGTAAGCATTGCCATATCAAATTGTGGTAGGGTTGATCTTGAAAAGTATGAACTTTATTTGAAGTATGGAATTGATATGTGATGTGGAAGATCAACCTGTCAAAATATGTGCTTTAGAACCTATTTGTTATTTCCTTAACAATTGAATATGTGAAGGTGGTGTCTAAGGATAGGTGAATGGGTCCTCTTAAGTCAAAAGATTTGGTGGATTCAATCATTGATGACAAGAAATATCAACTAACACTTGCACCCATAAGAGGTTCAAGAGGTACCTCGATATGAAAGTAAAGGTAAAACTTAAATTTATTTAACATTATACAATTAGAGATACTCTTCTTCTACTTCCAAAGATACCACTTCTGTTATGTATAAAGCATATTCTCTCAGAAAACAAATAAACTAGGAAGAGGGCTAAAAAGATAGAGGTAAGTTCTTTATAGACAAATTTGACTTCATCACTATTTTGAATAGAAGCTTAATTATTTGGATTCAAATTTTTCTAGGTGTCCATCAATTTTAACGTTTGAACAACAAACAAAAGGTTTATTAAAGAACCCATTTACTGAATATTTTCATGTAAGCAAGATTTTATAGATCAAATAATAACTCACACTTATTATGGCATGCAAGTGGAAGATCAAGCTTGTCTATGACTAGTGTTAATACTGTCAATTTGAATAAATTCACTAGATGTCTCCAAAAGTTTTACCTCATTGAACAAAAATACCAGATGGAATGATATTAAACATACCATTCATGAAGGAAACATAATATATAGTATATATTAAACATGACATATCTTATTTTTTCTCCATACCTTAAAAAAATGCCACTTTGGATTGTGGAAAAGCCCTCCAACAATAGAAATGCACTAGTTACTATAGACAATCACATTGATTGGGGAATTACACCACTGAGAGCTCAACAATATATTTGCTAGACTGGTAAATTCATCAAAATATGAAAATTCTAGAAAAAAGACAATTCCATAGGTATTTTACTCAGAGGTCACTAATGGATTGATGAATACATGTTAGGAGCTCAATGTACTTATCTACAAGTTGGGCAGTGATCAAGGTCGGTGATAGAGAAAGAACAATTTTGACATCAACAAATGCATTAATAGGAAAATATTCCAGAGGGGGAAATCAAATTTGAAGGTATTAATGTATTCAAATCCATGATAGTTTACCTTAGCCACCTCTTATGCTTGTTTCCATGATTCATATCCATTAAACGATTAGACATGAGACAAGTTTTTGAGGATATTACCATTAACAAATTAGACATGAGTGGTTGCAAGTTAAATTTTTTTTTTAGGAGTGACATGAAGAATGTTTTGACTGCCCAATATTGGCAGTTTCTACATAAATCATTATTCACTTTAGAAGCCAACTTTTATAAATATATTTTGCCTCTATTAACAATGTGAGACAACTTTCTCAATGACCTCAAAACTATTAGACAATGAGCTAAGCCTATTTTCAAGCATGATACAAGTTTACTTGTGAAATATGGACTAGCAATTTTGTTGTACATATGTTGTCATTGATGTCAAAGGAGTATTTTACTTAATGTCAAAAGAGTGTCGCTTACACTAGTTAGTTCTGTCATTGATGTAATGACACTCGAAAGATTGAAGAATGCATAATATTGTCATGCCATTTTTAGTTATGGATATATATGGGGCTATCTATGGTTATGGAATCATTTGAGGAATGTGTGTAGTATTATACTACACCTATTCATGTTGATGCAAGTGATCCAAAATTTTGATCAAGAATGTTTGAGGTAAGTTACCCCAATAGTGAGATTGTTCTGGTAGCATGTTTTGATCCGCATTTATTCATGAATGTGAGTTATGTCTTGTGGTTTGAAAGGAGAGTATGTCTACACACATTGGATTATCTTATTCGAAAGTTTTTAGAATTGATGTTCATCATGAAGAAATTTTGAAGTGACAAAAGGATCATTGTGCTGGTTAATTAACCAAGTTGATGTTCCAGATCAGTGCAACAGAGGCTTGTAATGTGTGCTCTTTGAAGGTAGTTTGTGGATGAATTTTAGGACTAGATAAGTTTACGTTAGGAATCGAGTAGCATGCTCTATCTTCTAGAGTAGCGTGTGGGCTATTGGACCTGACCTATTACATATTTAGATATGTTTGGTTAAGGAGTTTTGTGTGGCCAAATTACAAATATTATTTCTATATTTTGGGATGACATATGAATGAAACTATAAATGTAATTCATATATATAAATTTATGGGATTCATCCTAAGACGAAGTAGTAGTTGTTGGAATGCTATTCAATTAGGGCTTCAATGCGAATATCAAAGTAATGTAATATAAGTTGCATTCCAATCATTATACACCATTATCAAAATATCATATGTTGTATGGGAGAGTGTCTGAAGGTTGATGGATCAAGTAAAATCTATGTTATTAGTTTGGAAGGTCCACAAACTATATCTCTGTAATTCGGTAGGATCGATGTCTTACCTATTGAGTTGGCGCTCAGATCTTTGTATTGGGGATTGGTGTTTCTAGTAGTTTGGTGCCTACAAATAAAATTGGGATTGGTATTTTCGATAGGTTGGTACCTACTTCATGATTGAAAGAAATTCATTATTTTGTGAGGCTAGATTTGGGTAGTAGATCCAAGAAACTTTTCTCATTGTGGTTTTTCCCATCTTCGATTTCTACATATATCTAGTGTTCCCATATGTGGATGTGTTTATGCTTATCATTTGAATAGTTGTTTAATGATAACGTAATATCCAAAATGCTACTAAGAATAATTTTGATTTGAGTTGAGATTCTACATATATTGATTAACCCCCTCCTCGATATATTGTGTGCCCTTTAATTGGTATCAGAGCCAAGTTCCTTTGAAGAAGCTTACTAGCTTAAGCTAGATTTGGGATGGCACACTCAGTGGCTCAAGAAGGATTGTCTTTAAATAAGGCACCACTCTATGATGGATCCAATTATGACTTTTGTAAAGTAAGGATGGAAGCATACTCAATGGCTCTAGGATTTGAGGTTTGGAAATCAGTTGTAGATGGATATGAGATCCCTTAAAGTACCCCAAGAGATTAGGCTAGAAAGAAGGCTTATGAAAATAATGCCAAAGCAAGAAATGCTATTTTATGTGGTTTATCTAACTCCGGGTTTGTAAAGATCATGAATTGCAAGACAATGAAGGAAGTATGGAGTAAGTTACACAACATCTATGAAGGTGATGACAAAGGTAAAACAAGCAAAGATTCAAACTCATCGAGGTCAATTTGAAAGTCTAAAAATGAATGAAGAAGAAAACATTGCCACATTCTTACTTCAGGTTGACGAGGTTGTCAATTCTATCAGAGGTCTTGGTGAAGAACTAAAAGAAGGTATGATTGTGAAAAAGGTACTCAGATCCCTTCCTAAAATTTTTGATGCAAAAGTATCTACTGTTGAAGAAGCTAAATATTTGAATACCTAACTATGGGTGAGTTACATGGAATTTTGACTACATATGAAATGATACTTGAGAATGACAAATTTTTAAGGAAAGAGGTGACATTCAAAGTGTCCAAGAAGCAAGATGATCCAGATTTAGAAGATGGATCACATCCAGAGGAAGCAATTTTTTTTAGAAAGTTACAAAGAGGTTTCAAAAAGTATAATTATATAAGGGTAAGTTTCCTTTAAAATTTTTTAATTGTGGTAAAGTAGGACATTTCATGGCTAAGTTTCCATATGAATAATCTAACAATGATGAGAAGAAGTCATTTCCAAAAGGGGAAAAGTTTCAAAAAAATTAGAAAATTTTCTTTATCAATGAGGAAGACTATTCATCTGATGATGATGATGATGAACAAGATTTATCAATTAGCTATTTAATAGGAACTTAATTTCACACTATTAAAATAATAAAATAAAACTTAAATTAAAGCGCATCCCTTAATTAGCATATAAGAGATAATCTTCTCTATTTTATAGGGATGTGATTTCACAAAATTAAAATTAAAAATTAAAATTAGATCTTAAACTATCTGATTACAAGAATTGCCACTTATTATAATTTTCTAAACTAGCAATCACACCTTGGTGTGCAATGGGTACACCAAAGAGGTGTGCAAGGTAAATGTGGGAAAATCTTGGGTCTTTTTTCAACATATATTTGTGTAACTTACATGAAGTCAATTAGTAGGAAGGTCTAAATGGAGAAGTGCCAACTTTAAATAAACTATGCATCCACTTAGAGGGATCTAAACACAACTGAAAAAACATTTGAATCAGGAAGAAAATCATGCTCCATTACTAACAAGCTCATGTTATGTTTGCAATAGGGAGAGGGAGAGAGAGGAAGAGATATGGATGGAAAGAAGGGGAGAGAGAGGAGGGGAGGGAGTGAGAGATGGAGAAGGAGAGGGAGAGATAAGGGAGAGGAAAGATGTATAGATAGAGGCGGAAGGGATAAATGTATAGAGGGAGAGAATGAGAGATGAATAGATAGAAAGATAGAGATATAGAGAGATATATATAGATTAGGAGAGATGGAGTGAATAAGATAGAGAGAGGTGGAAACAATTATGAGATATAGATAGAGAGGGGGAGGGAGAGATAGGGAGATAGAGATAGAAGGGGCAAGAGTGAGAGAGAAAGGTGACAAAGAAAAAACGATGATGAGGAGAAAAAATGAGCAGAGTTTGGAAAAAAAAACACAGAGAAAACAACAAAAAAAAAATGAATGGAGATGAAATTCCCTACTTAGCTCTCTCCTAACCATCTTCAAACTTGGGTCTTGTTAATATCAATTTATAAATATCATCATACACAATTTTGTAATACAATGAATATGCAACTATAGTTTAATATAAATTGTGATTTTATTTTTAAATATACAAATGTTTTTATTTTCTCTCTAACAATGATCAATAAAACTCATTATTTGAGTTTCTCAAATGACATGCGTATGTGTCATTTACAACATAAACAAGATTGTAATTTGTTTTGCTTCTTCATATATAAACTACAAGAGCTTATTTCTAATTAAAATCAGACAGATTGAAATCAATTAGATTAAAAATATTTGTGAATTGACAAATCTATTAGCTATCTTACTAGACAAAGGGATGTGAAGCAACATTATAAATACCTAATTATAAATGAGACAATCTACATGCATTTCTATAAAATTATATACCATAAATTTGTATGTATAATTTGGAATATGTAATTAATCACAAATGGTTGACCTAACATTGGGAAGAGATAATACAATTAATCTAAACAAAAAAACTACAAAATGACCTCTTATTTCTTGCTAGTCAAGTATTTTTTCATTTACTTTAAGTGTTCCTCACCTTTTGTCTTTTTCCCATTCTCCTTCACCTCCTCCATCTTTTCATTTCACACATATGCATGTTTGGTGAAAAAATTCAACAAAATATGCATATTATCATAAAATGGGTCTATATATAAGCAGTGATCTACATTACAATTTATGCATTTAATTTTATGAAGCCAACAAGATGGCCTAGATTCCCAAATACTCAAAATAAAATAAAAATAAAAATAAAATTCTAGAAACCGGAAATAAAACCTTGTCCCTTTTTTATTATTGGATGTCTGACATTGTGCACATTATTTTAGTGTGATCCTATTTTTCAGATTGTTTCATTTAACATCACTAATAATCTCTGAAAGAACATTGTCCATTGATAAGTAGGAGGTTTCTTCCACAACGTGTCAAATTATGATATTGCTATCAGGATTCAACTTTGTAGTTTTCGAGTCAAACTCATTGACCCATGATTCATGAGTAGTGGTTCACAAGAACCCATCTCTCATGATAATGAATGGTCCACTTAGCACTCATTGCATCTAGGTGATGCTCACAGAGGTGAAGCATTGGTCCGTCCCGGGAGGTCACCCATCCCAGTACTGCTCCAGCTCAAGTGTGCTTAACCACAAAGTTTCCCCCAAGGTTAAGCCCACTTAGCTTGCTACCCCATTTGCAAAACCTTCAACAAGTGTTGTGCCTTATGAACCATTCATTATAGAGCCCCTTTAGCTCATCAATTGATAAGTAGGACGTTTCTTCCACAGCGTGTCAAATTATGATATTGCTATCAGGATTCAACCGTAGTTTTCGAGTCAAACTCATTGACCCATGATTCATGAGTAGTGGTTCACAAGAACCCATCTCTCATGATAATGAATGGTCCACTTAGCACTCATTGCATCTAGGTGATGCTCATAGAGGTGAAGCATTGGTTCGTCTCGGGAGGTCACCCATCCTATTGCTCCAGCTCAAGCTTAACCACGAAGTTTCCCCCAAGGTTAAGCCCGCTTAGCTTGCTACCCCGTTTGCAAAACCTTCAACAAGTGTTGTGCCTTATGAACCATTCATTATAGAGCCCCTTTAGCTCATCAATTGATAAGTAGGAGGTTTCTTCCACAACGTGTCAAATTATGATATTGCTATCAGGATTCAACCGTGTAGTTTTTTAGTCAAACTCATTGATGTAAACAATTTACATCTCTAACAAAAATTTACAATTTACATCTCTAACAAAAATTTCTCTTGCAACTATCTTGGAGATAAATTTTGTTGCAATGTGGCAATCAATGCATACTCGAAGGTTCTTAACAACTCTAATAATTGTTCTAGGGATGTTGTTTAACAAACCAAATGCAATTGCCAACTTTTCACTATGATGGCAGATAAATAATTCTTTTTCCTCCTTTCCTCCTTCACGGTATGGTTTATGAACATAAACAATGAGGATCATCGCCCCCCTAATGTACCCGTGCTTACCAAAACCCTTCTTGAAGATGTCAAGAAAATCTTCAAAAGTGCTTCGGGCACTACCTTTTTAATTCCTACTATAGGTATCTTCGCTTCAATTCTTCTCTTTCTTCACTTCTATTTAAGACATTCGTTATTGCTTTTGAATTCCTAATACAACTATCTTTGCTTCAATTCCTCTCTTTCTTCACTACTACTATAGGCATATATGTGATTGTTTTTCAAATTCTACAAGCTAGGTTATGTTACAAGTTCATTAGATGAAATTATTTCTTATTTAATTTTCTATTTCTAAAGAATTTGATCTAAATAGTTTTTAGGCGTGTTAAGTTCTCGTAGAATTGTGTTAACTGTTTTTTTTATTATAATTCAACTTTTTAAATTAAATTTTTTCTTTTTCAAATTTAATTTGTATATGTTTTTTATTATCTCAAATGATTTTTATCTGTACTATTATTTTATTGTTTTCAATTTATATTATAAATAATTACAAAATATGTTGTTTTAAATAATATATGTGTATTTTTATTGTTAGTAATATATATATATATATATATATATATATATATAGTAAAAAATAGTTTGAATATTTTAATTTAGAAAATATTAAGTTAATATTATTGATTGAAAATTTTATGTCTTTTTAATTATAATTTTTTTCCTCTTTGATAATCATCATAAAATTTTCAAACTATAAATATAATTTCCTTTTGAAATGGATGTAGAAATCTTATTTAAATTATTCTTTTATAAATATGATATTATAATCTATCTTTGATGATGTTTACTTTAAGTTCCTCTTGTGATGGGAGCTTGCTTTATAAATGAAAAATATATGTAATTAGTTTCTTGGATTTGTGAGTTTAAGGTGTCTAGTGACCCATGGGGAAGTATTAGAAAGCTTAAATTAGAACAATAGAGGGTTACTTCAAGTGGATGTTTGATGTATAGTTTCATGTGGGAGGTCTCGAGGTCTATTCTTTCGGATTGACCACCTCTTTCGTGGTGGACCTCATTTGATGTCCCCATCGGATCAGACACTTGAAGTAGTGCGACGTTAACTCATTACTTGAAGTACATTTCTTTGAATTTTTTTTTAGAGCAATGGAAAGAGCATTTTGTAATGATTTGAATTTGAATGAATCAGGTACTGGTGCGTGGGAAAGTGCTCTAACTAACACGATCTCACCAGGAGATTGAATAATCTCTTTTGGGATAGGCCAGTTCAGTTTATTATGGATTGACCAAATGCAACGTCTCAACTTCGACGTTTATGTTCTAAGCTTAAAATGGGGAAGAGGGGCTAATCTTGAAGTATTAAGTGCAAAGCTTGCACAAGATAAAGAACACAAAGTAAAGGCTGTCTGCATTGAAGTATGTACAACCCTCATCCACTAAACCTGTATGGCTGCATGCATATAGAACACAAGCAAAGCTTATAATGTCATGATATGTTCCAGAGTGCTTCATTAATTCAAAGATTTTGAGAGCATTCTTGCAAAATCCATGTTGTGCATATCCTGCAATCATTGCATTCCATGAGATTACATCTCTTTAGGGCATTTTGTCAAACAGTTCAGGTGCCTTTTCTATGCTTCCACATATGCAGAGGCAGTTGCAACTGCAACATCTGATAAAAGTCCTCTATTCTTTATGCTTTGATGGATGTCCATATCCTGTTTCAATGCTCCTATTTTGGTGCAGGCAAGGAGAATGCTGGCAAAAGTTGCGGAGTCTGGCTTTACACCTGCCAATTGCATTTGCTTGAAAGTTTCTGAAGCTTTTAAAAAAAAATGCATTTTGTGCATTTGTGGGAATCATTGCATTCCATGAGATAACCTCTTTTTGAGCATTCTGTCAAACAGCTCACGTGCCTTTTTCTATGTTTCCACATTTTGCATACATGTCTACCAGAGCATTTCCAATTACAATATATGAAAACAATCCTCCTTCAATGATGCTTTGATGGATGTCCATACCCTGTTCCAAAGCTCCCATTTTGGCACATGCAGGGAGGGAGGATACTGGCAAAGGTTGTGGAATTTGGCTTTACACCTGCCAATTGCATTTGCTTGAAAGTTTCTAAAGCCTTTTCAACAAATCCATTTTGCACAAATCCTGCAATCATTGCAGTCCTTGAGATGACATTTTTTTCCGTTATTCTGTCAAATAGTTCACGTGTCTTGTTAATGCTTCCACTCTTTGCATGCATGCCTACTAGGGAAGTTGCAACCATAATATCTGACAAAGTTCCCCTATCCTTTATGCTTCGATGGATGTCCATACCCAGTTCCAAAGCTCCCATTTTGGCATGGACAGGGAGGATGCTAGCAAAGGTTGCGGAATTTGGCTTTAAACCTGCAATTGCATTTGCTTGGAAATTTCTAAAGCCTTTTCGACAAATCCATTTTGTGCATATCCTGCAACCATTGCAGTCCGCGAGACTACATCTGTTTGAGGCATCTTGTCAAACACTTCACGTTCCTTGTCTATGCTTCCACATTTTGTATACATGTTACCAGGGCAATTGCAACTACAACATCTGACAAAATTCCTCTATCCTTTATACTTAGACACATTTGGTAGATTCTTCTTAGGTAGCTATCCTCGTGCTTCCGTTTCTTTACCCCTCCCTCAACAGAGAGAGAGCCCATGCCAAACTGGTTTTAAGATATATCCTTTGTACAAAATGATGTGCCTTTAGTGCGCTTTACTTTCCAAGTTTCCAGCAATATCTACCCACAACAAACCTGCAATGTCGCAATATCTTTCAACTCCAATACCTGTACGAATTCCCTACTACGAAGCAAACTGCTTCTCTTATAAAGTACAACATATAAAAGCCTATCTGTACAAGTTGCCATCAATAACTGAGAATCCTGCAAGAAAATGGCTACAACCCCAAAATTGCAAGAAATTTAAACCCAACAAATAATATGTACGCTAACTCATCTAGATAAACCCTGCACTCAAAATATCAGTAATTTCAACACTGTTTAAAGACGGGAGCGAAGCTGATTCCACCGTCCGAACTGCAAAGCTATTATTGTTGGGAATCTCTTCTGCGTCATCTAAAAACCAACGAATGAAAATTGAACAATGACTTTGATTGTCTTGCATACCATTTTGAAGAGTTTGCGTTGTAGATGAGTGAAGTCAGCCAGTTAACTTCACGTAATTAAATAATTTTCAAAGCATAAATAAACTAGCAATGGCGTCTTAGTGTGCAATGGGTACGCGAAAGAGGCATAGAATTATAATCAGGGATTATTAGTATTATTATTATTATAATAGATTTTTATTATATAATTATATAATAATATTTTTATTAGTATTATCATATTATATTATATTATTTAAATATTGTACTATTATTTTTAAACTATAATATAAAAAATATTTATTATATTATTATATATTAAATATTATATTTTATTTATAATATTATAATTTATTTTTTATTATATTACTATACATTATATATTAATTAGGGTAAAGGATGTCATAATTTTAAAATCTATATGTGTTCATTATTATGATCTTGGGTGTAATTTTATTTTAGTAAGTAATGAATGTTCAGGATTAATTTAACCATATTGCATTGTTTTTACTGATCGTTGAACCACGTGCAATCCTGACGGTGAGCACGAACTCAATTATGAGAAATATGGTGGATTTTTTAAAAACACGTCTCTAATCGTTGGGAATGCCCTACAAGCCTTTGGGTTGGTATTCCAAGTCAAATACCAAGCCTAAGGTTCGAGAATTCCCAAAGCAAGATATAACGCGCTCGCGTTATATCTCACTTTTGACATGGTTTTTGCTTTTGCGAGGAACATGTCTATTAGCACATAACGCGAGCACGTTATAACGCGCTCGCATTATGTTTTACTTTATGTTAAATACCAATATATTAATGTATGCTGATATATTTTTATGTACATGTATGTCATGTATGTATGTATGCTTGTATGGATGTAATATTTTATATGTACATATGTATTATGCTTGTATGTATGCATTTATGTATGTCTTTAGACAAAGGGAGAATTTAGAGAGAGTCTAGAGAGATGGAGAGGGGGTCGAAGTGAGAGTTTAAGAGAGAGGGAGTGGGAGAGAAGGGGTTGGATTGAGGGGGACTTAGCTAGGTAGGGTGGGAGGGATAGAGGGAGGGAGGGAGAGAGAGAGGGGGGCTGGGAGAGAGAGAATTGAGGGAGAGGGTGGGAGAGAGAGGGGGGAGAGAGAGAGAGAGAAAGAGAAAGAGAGAGTTATGTAGGTAGGGTGCGAAAGGGAGATACTTGAGAGTGTGAGGGGGGTGAGAGGGAGAGACTTGAGAGATAGGTAGTGAGAGGGAGTGTAAGAGAGAGTGAGTGTGAGAGAGATGGAGTGTGTGAGAGAGAGGGAGTGTGAGTGAGAGACTTGAGAGAGGGAGAGGGTGTGAGAGGGAGTGACCTGATAGAGGTAGAGAAAGAGGGGGGTGGAGTGAAAGGGACTTATCTAGGTAGGGTTGGAGGGATAGATAGAGAGAGGGGAGAGAGACAAAGAGAGAGTTACCTAGGTAGGTTGCTAGAGGGAGAGACCTTAGAGAGAGAGAGGGGGTGGGAGGAAGAGACATGAGAGAGAGGGAGAGAGAGGTAGTGGGATGGAGTCGGAGGGACATAAAGAGAGATGGATAGAGGGAGTGAGAGAGGGTGGTAGGGATTGATTGAACGAGAGGTACGCAGAAAGAGGGAGACGATAGATAGAGACAATTAAAGAGGGTGGGAGCAAGGGATGGAGGGAGAGGTGAGATGTATAGATAGAGAGAAAGTGATAGGGGTTGAGGGCATATGGTTGAGGGATTAGGGTGGAGGACCTATAGGGTTGATGGTTTCTAGGGTATTAGGGTTTAAGGTTTGAGGGTTGAGGGAATAGGTTTGATGGTAGAGGGTAGATGGTTTAAGGTTTAAGTGTTTAGGGTTGAAGGGTTTGGGGTTAAGGGTTTAGGGTTAAGGGTTTACTTGGTTGAGGGTAGAGGGTTTATGGGTTAGGGTTTAAGGGCTTAGGGTTTAGGGAATAGGGATTAATAGGTTATAGGGTAGAGGTTATAGGAGTTGAGGGATTAAGAGGGTATAGTGGTTCAAGGATTAGGGTTTAAGGGTTGAGGGTTGAGGGTTCAAGGATTAAGAGGGTATAGGGATTGAGGGATTAGGGTTTAAGGGTTGAGGGTTGAGGGATTAAGAGGGTATAGGGATTGAGGGATTAGGGTTTAAGGGTTGAGGGTTAGGGATTTATAGGGGTTGAGGGATTAGGGTTTAAGGGTTGAAGTTGATGGATTAAAATTATAGGGATTGAGGGATTAAGGTTTAAGGGTTGAGGGTTGAGGGTTCAAGGATTAAGAGGGTATAGGGGTTGAGAGATTAGGGTTTAAGGGTTGAGGATTGAGGGTTGAGGGATTAAGAGGGTATAGGGGTTGAGGGATTAGGGTTTAAGGGTTGAGGGTTGATGGATTAAGATGGTATAGGGATTGAGGGATTAGGGTTTAAGGGTTGAGGGTTGGGGGATTAGGGTTTGAAGATTGAGGGATTAAGAGGGTATAGGGGTTGAGGGATTAGGGTTTAAGGGTTGAGGGATTAGGGGTTGAGGGTTGAGGGTTTAGGGTTTCTCCCACTCTCTCCCTCTCTCCCTCCCTCTCTATCTCCCACACTCCCCCTCTCTCCCTCCAACTCTCTCTTTCTACCACTCTCCCCCACTCCCACTCTCCCCCACTCTCTCCCACTTTATCTTTCTCCCACTCTCACCCTCTCTCCCTCCCTCTCTATCTCCCACTCTCTCGATATCCCACTCTCCACTTCTCCCCTTCTCCCACTCTCTCTTTCTCCCACTATCCCCCTCTCTCCCTCCCTCTCTATCTCCCACTCCTCCCCTCTCTCCCTCCCACTCTCTCTTTCTCCCACTCTCCCCCACTCTCTCCCACTCTATCTTTCTCCCACTCTCACCATCTCTCCCTTCCTCTCTATCTCCCACTCTTCACCTCTCCCTTTCTCCCACTCTCACCATCTTTCCCTCCCTCTCTATCTACCACTCTTTGCTTCTCCCCTTCTCCCACTCTCTCCCACTCTCTCTTTCTCCCACTCTCCCCCCCTCTCCCTCCATCTCTATCTCCCACTCTCCCCCTCTCTCCCTCCCACTCTATCTCCCACTCTCTCCCTCTCTCCCTCCCACTCTCTCTTTCTACCACTCTCCCCTTCTCCCTCCCTTAGTCACTTCCTTTGTCTCTCCCCTCTACCCTCTACTTGAAAGAGGGAGAGGGGTTAGGAGGGAGATACTTGAGAGAGAGAGGGAGGGAGTGGGAGAAAGATAGAGGGAGGCATGGTTAAGGGTAGAGGGTACAAGGGTTTAAGGTTTAAGGGTATAGGGTTTAGGCTTAAGGGTAGAGGAGAGAGAGATAGAGGGAGTGACTGAGAAAGAGACCTAAGAGAGGGATAGGGGGAGAGAGGGTAGGAGGGAGAGGGTTGAGAGAGAGAGGAATGGAGGGTGTTGGAGAGAGATAGAGGGAGGGAGGGTTAAGGGTATAGGGTAGAGGGTTTAGGGTTTAAGGGTTAAGGGTTTAGGGTTTAGGGTTAAGGGTAGAGGGTAAAAGGGTTTAATGGTTTAGGTTTTAAGGGTTAAGGATAAAGGATAAAGGGTTAAGGGTAGATGGGAGAAAGATAGAGGGAGTGAGTGAGTGAGTGAGAGAGACCTAAGAGAGGGAGAGGCGGTAGGAGAGAGAGACTTGGGAGAAAGTAAGAGGGTGGGATGGTTAAGGGTAGAGGGTAGAGGGTTCAATGTTTAAGGGTTAAGGGTTTAGGGTTAAGGATAGAGGGGATAGAGATAGAGGGAGTGACTGAGAGAGAGAGAATTGAGAGAGGGAGAAGGGGTAGGAGGGAGAGACTTGAGAGAGAGAGGGAGGGGAGATATATAGACTCTCCCTTATCCTCCCTCTCTCTCAAGACTCTCCCTCCTACCCACTCTCTCTATCTTAGGTCTCTCACTCACTCACTCACTCCCTCAATCTCTCTCCCCTCTACCCTTAACCCTAAACCCTAAACCCTAAAACCTTATCCCTTAAACCCGAAACCCTAAAAACCTCTATAATATACCCTTAACCCTCTACCCTCTATCTATCTCCCACTCCCTCCCTCACTCTCTCTCTATCAAGTCTCTCCCTCCTACCCCCTCTCCCTCTGCTAGGTCTCTCTCTCACTCACTCCTTTTATCTCTCTCCCTTCTACCCTCTACCCTCTACCCTCTACCCTCTACCCTCTATCTCTCTCCCACTCCCTCCCTCTCTTTCTCTCCCTCTATCTATCTCCACTATACCCTTAACCCTAAACCCTTAAAAAATCTACCCTCTACCCTCTATCTCTCTCCAACTCCCTTCCCCTCTCTCTCTCTCAAGTCTCTCCCTCCTACCTCATCTCCCTCTCTCAATTATCCCTCTCTCAATTATCTCTCTCTCACTCACTCTCTCTATCTATCTCCCCTCCATCCTTAACCCTTAACCATTAAACCCTCTACCCTCTACCCTTTACCCTCTATCTATCTCCAATTCTCTCCCTCCCTCTCTCTCTCTCAAGTCTCTCCCTCCTACTTCCTCTCCCTCTTTTAGGTCTCTCTCTCACTCATTCACTCCTTCTATCTCTCTCCCCTCTACCCTCTACCCTTTACCATTAACTCTTAACCCTCTACCCTCTATCACTTTTCCACTCCCTCGCTCTCTCTCTCTCTCTCACTAACTCTCTATATCTCTCTCTCCTTTACCCTTAACTCTAAACCCTAAAACCTTAGCCCTTAAACCCTTAAACACTCTACCCTCTACCATTAACTCTACCCTCTACTTCTCTTTATCTCCTCCCACCTCTATCTACCTAGACCTCTCTTTGTTTTTTCTCACCTCTCTCTCCATCCCTACCTCTCCCTCTATCTCTGCTTTCATATCTACTTCTCTCTACCTATTTCTCTCTCCCTCCTTGCCTCCTCTCTATCAATATCTCTACCTTCTCTCTCTTAGGTCTCTCTCTAACTCATTCACTCCTATATCTCTCCCCTCTCCCCTCTATCGCTTTTCCACTCCCTCCCTCTCTATCTCTCACTAACTCCCTATCTCTCTCTCCTTTACCCTTAACTCTAAACCCTAAACCCTTAGCCCTTAAACCCTTAAGCACTCTACCATCTACCCTTAAATCTACCCTCTACTTCTCTTTATCTCCTCCCACCTCTATCTACCTAGACCTAACTTTGTTTTTTTCTCACCTCTCTCTCCATCCTTACCTCTCCCTCTAACTCTGCTTTCATATCTACTTCTCTCTACCTATTTCTCTCTCCCTCCTTGCCTCCTCTCTCTCTCTCTTTCTCATCTCTACCCTTAACCCTAAACCCTTAAACCCTCTACCCTATTAGAACCCAAAAAAAAATTCATTAAAGAAACCTGAATGATTTTCCCTTTCGAACCTAAATTTTCCATCAATACCCTAAAGGAGTTTATTCATTTATATCCATTACTTTCCTATCTTTTCATAATATTTCATTTACCGCCTTACCCCCATTTAATTTCTCATTATTTTCCTATCTTTTCCTTTAAAATTCATTTCTCCCCTTTCTAAAAATGCTCATACATTTTATACCTCTACCGCTCCCTTAGTGATCACTTCATATCTTATTCACCGCCCAACCGCGACTTCCCACAAACCATCCCGTGGTATAGCGGTAAAGAGCAGTCAAGGAAACCCTTACCGCTGCACCGTAGAGGGTAATCTCAAGGGCCATGGTAGAGTGGTAGCAGCTAGAAGGCGGCAGTAACGGTCAGCAAAAATAATCGGTGGCTAAACGATTAGGCACAAAATGTTTACCGTGCCACCACGCGCGGTCTAAACATAGACCACGGTATCGCAGTGGTTGGTAAGTCACCGGCGCGGCAACAGTGTAGACAGTCACCGCGGTACCACACACAATGAGAATGGTGATCGCGGTGACTGTGGTAAACTGTTAGTGGAAGGTCAAGGCAGGCAGCAAGAAGGCTACCGCGGTACCGCGGGTAGTCTACAAGGAGACCGTGGTAGCACGATAACAGTTGGGAGAAGACCTTGATAGTTAAGATCGCCATATCGCCGGGTAGAAAGATAACAACCGCGGTATAGCGGTAAACACAATAAAGGCCACATACAAAGTTTACCGCGTTACCGCAGGTATAGATTTTATTGCGCGTGGTATAGCGATGGTTGTTTGATGACCTCTAGGCTAACCCTCTACCGCACAACCGCAGACTGTTTGAAGGCTATCTGCAGTAAAGCGGTAGGGAGAAAAATTTAAAGGGTTTAGGGCAGTGGTATAGGATATGTCATTTTTTAGCCTTTTTGAACGACGGTAAAGGAAAGTATAGGGTACAAATGAATAAAAAATTAATATTTTGATGGAAAATATTAAATTTAAACGAGAAAACCTTAGGGTTTTTTAATGAATTTTTTGAACTAGAGAGAGAGATAGAGGGAGGGAGGGTTAAGCATATAGGGTAGAGGGTTTAAGGCTAAGGGTTAAGGGTTAAGGGTTTAGGAGTTTAGGTTAAGGGTAGAGAGAGGTAAAGGGTTTAATGGTTTTAGGTTTAAGAGGTTGGGATAAAAGTTAAAGAGGTTAAGGAGTAGCAGAGGGAGAGATAGATGGAGTGAGTGAGAGAGAAACCCTAAGAGAGAGGGAGAGGGATAGGAGGAGAGTCTTGAAGAGAGGAGCAAACAGGAGAGATATAAGTGCAGAGGTTTAGGGTTAAGGGTAGAGGGCTAAGGGTAGAGTGGACAAATATAGGAGTGAGTGAGTGAGAGAGAGAGACTTGAGATAGGGAGAGGGGGTAGGAGGGAGAGACATGAGATAGAGAGAGAGAGAGAGAAAGAGAGAGAGGGAGTGGGAGAGAGATAGAGGGTAGAGGGTTTTAAGGGTTAAGGGTAGAGGGGAGAGAGATAGAGAGAGGTGATAGAGATAAGTAGAGGCATAATGAGGAAGGTAGATAGGTTGAGAGAGGGAAAGAGAGAGGGAGAGAAAAATAGGTATATAGGGGTAGGCTAGATAGAGAGATGTAGAGTAAGTTTTGGTGGAAGAGAGAGAGGAGGGAGGGATAGGTAAAGATGGATAGTTGAGATAGATAGAAGGAGAGAGATATAGGTAGAGAGAAGGTAAAGAGAGATAGAAAGAGGGGGAGGGAGAGAGGAGAGATAGAAAGAGGGGGAGGGAGGGAGAGATAGAGAGAGTACAGAGGGAGGAGAGAGATAGAGAGAGGTGATAGAGAGGGAAAGAAGGTGGAGATATTGAGAGAGAGGAGGCAAGGAGGGAGAGAGAAATAGGTATCTAGAGGGACAACTAGGTAGAGAGAAGTAGATATGAAAGGAGAGATATAGGGAGAGGTAGGGATGGAGAGAGAGGTGAGACAAAAATAGAGAGAGGTCTAGGTGGAGAGATGTGTGATGGAGCTAAAAAAGTAGAGAGATAAGGAAGAACATGGAGAGATTGAGAGGGAAGGAGGGGGGAGAGAGAAAGATGTATAGAGAGATAGGTTAGATAGTGAGAAGTAGAGAGAAAAGGTGGGTGAAAGGAAGAGAGAGGGAGAGAGAGGGGGATAAAGAGAGGTGAGATAGAGAGAAGTATAAAGGGAAGGAGAGAGAGGATATAGAGAAATTAGAGAGGGAGGAGGGAAGGAGAGAGAAGTGAGATAGAGAGGAACTGAGGAGAATCTTGGGTCTCTCACTCACTCACTCACTCACTCACTCACTCACTCACTCTCTCTCTCTCTCCCTCTATCTCTCTCCACTATACCCTTAACCTAAACCCTTAACCCTTAAAAAATCTACCCTGTACCCTCTATATCTCTCCCCTCTACCCTTAAGCCTAAACCCTAAACCCTTAACCTTTAAACCCTCTACCCTTAACCCTGCCTCCCTCTACCTCCCTCCCACTCCCTTCCTCTCTCTCTCTCTCTCTCTCAATTATCTTCCTCCTACCTCCTCTCCCTCTCTCAAGTCTCTCACTCACTCACTCCCTCTATCTCTCTCCCCTCTACTCTAAACCATTTACCCTATACCCTTAACTC